>JAEANM010016109.1:0-13385 GCA_017656035.1 Myanophis thanlyinensis
CCTTGCAGCAGAAATAAGAAAAAAATGTGTCAAATCTAAAAGGCCCCAAATAATACTGTAGACAATGGCTAATATTCATCAGAGAATTCCCCTACCCCACCCAGTAAAAAATGTCCCTTTAGATTCTGACACCTTGATCCTGTAATCAATTTGGCTGCTTGGCAACTGGCACATATGTATTTATGATGGTTGTGCCAGGGTCACCATTTGTGATCTTCTCAGAGGGTTTCTGACAAGCTAAGTCAAATGGAATGCTAGATTTGCTTAATAATCACAGCAAAAATGGTAAAATTGGGTGCAATTTATGTAGTGACCAGATGTTTAGAGACAGGTGTTCTGGTTCCAATTGTGGTCCTAAGCCATTGGTGTCAAACTCACCATGTCACGTTGCCATTACATGACATATCACAATGTTTTTTCCCTTCACAGAGCTGAGGGGGATGTGGCCTGCACACAATGCATCTGGCCTGCAGGCCGCCAGTTTGACACCCCTGTCATAAACCAAGGACTCCTCACAAAACCTGGTTTCCACCTTGATCATTTTGATTGCCTTGCAGTTGTTTCAGTCTACAACTGTTGCTGAAATGTGGAACCAAGAATTGTATATTAAACACAAACTGGAGTCTCACCAGTATAGACTGCAGTGAACTATTGGTTTCTGCCTTGACATTTGGAAATATTTTATTTACTGCTTAGTAGTCATGCCATGCTGATGATTCATATTCAACTTGTGAATAGCTAGAATTCCAAGATCTTTTCCACATACCTTTTTATTAAAAAAAAAAAAAGCCAGGAATTTCCTATCATGTATCTCTGCATTTGTTTTTATTTCGCCTAAACAACGAACTTTACAGTATATTGTTTTTCTTGTTTTATTTCTTGTTCTATTACTTTCACCTTGCTTTCCAACATCTTGAGATTGCTTTGAATATTAGCTGCCCTCTTCTGACCAGTCTATTCCCTTAATTTTTTCATCCAAATGTTAAAAAAAAAGTGTACAAACAAGATAAATTCATGTTTGCCTAGAAATAGGACTTTCTCCACAAGAGGAAAAAAAATACTGAAAAGGCAGGAGTAAAAAAACACAGAGATCTGCATAAAATGATATAGCAAGATGTCAATTTGGACATTATCACTGCTAAGTAGAAATATATCTCACCATAGTTGGGATGACTCTGACCAGTATAATACATGCCCCATTTATAAAGTTCTGTGATGCACCATTTTAGTAGTTTCAAAGTCTTAAATGGTTTAAACCCAGGATATGTTGAAGACCACTTATATAACAATTCAGATCATCCTTAGAGGTATTACATTCTACTCATACTTGCAGATGGTGACTTGGGCTGGGGAAATTATGTAGTGATTGTTGTCCTTTTCTTCTTGTAAAATAATTTCTTTCCAGCTCTGAAATATAGCTGGTTTTAAACTGGTAAAATAGTTGAGATAAAGTATATCCTTGTCCATCTGGTATAGTCACAGACGTTAACAATAGTTTTTCATGCCCATTTACTTCTAGAAGTATCTTTTTTGGGTTCCATAGCAGTTTTCAACACATCCTTTATACAGTTGGTTAGAATTCAGTTGTTATTTTCTTAAATTATTGCAATAATTTATATAGACATCTTTCCAATTATATATGTACTTTGCTCTGTCTCCTTTAAGTTAATTAGTGATTTATGAACACATCTTTGTAATTCCCAAACTACTTTACAGATTTGGGACTCCCTGGCCAAGTTTCCCACCAAAGTCTTAACCAGGACTGATCCTGCTTAGACTTTCTGTGATCAGATTAAGGTGGCTAGATATTGCCACCTGCAGTGACAAGCAGATAAGCACATAACCCAAAGATCATCTGGAGCAATATTATCCTGATTTCAATGTCACCTGATATTTATATTTTCTCTTTATGCAGCTTTATTTTAGCCTGCTGCAATTGTTTAATTTTAGTTAGATTTTTAAAACAATTATCTCTTCAGTAAAATTCCACAGGATGGCTGAACAGTGAGATATATATAAATGTAATAATTTAAAATAACAACTGTCATGGAGAGTATAACATCACCAGGCTTCTAATGAACCAGCAACTGGTTTGTATTTATTTTATGAACCTCTTCTGAGGTTTTTAATATCTTAAAAGTATCTTAATTAAGAACACATCCAAAGTTCATGACCTTTTAAGGATTTTAAAGTGTTGCCCCTTCGTGTGCAGCTGTAGCCTCAACAAGGCCAGGGGAAGAAAATGAAGGCAGTTCCTACTCCCACCCCAATTACTCTTCCTCACTAATATGAGTACTTTGAAATAGGCAAGGTTGAGATTTGCCTTCATGAATGACCAAAGTAAGTTCCAGTCTGGAACACTCTTTTATAAAGAGTATCCAAAATTTTAATTTACTTATACATAACAGTAGGAGGACTTCTACTGAATCGATCAAAAGCGTACTTTGGCCAGTAATCAATTCCTAGGATAACCAACCAGATGTTTTAGATTTGAAATTTACAGAAAGGACTTCACTCATTCGATGATATTAAGAAACTATGTCCCATCTTTTGCATAGTTGCATGAACATGAAATACCTTGCTCCCCAAAATATATATTATTTAAAATTATATATTGCACATCTTGCTGTTTAGGCGACTCTAGGCCTAGATCAGTGGTTTTCTTACCGAGTGCCGAAAAGTACGTGCTTTGCACATGCCATCCGCACTTGCGTGCACCTCCTCCATATGTGCTGCATATTCAACCGCACCATCTGTGCATACATGCAGCTTTTGTATGTGTAATGCAGGCGTGCTACACGCCAGCACTTACGCACACATGAGCAATTGCATGTGCATGCGAAGAGCTCCAAAGACCAGCTGGATTTCCTGCTGCAATCATGCACATGCACAGCGGAGGCCCGAAGACCAGCTGGGTCTCTACAATCATGCAGGCATGCATGTGCAATAGCACGTGCATGCTCAGCTGGAAGTAAGTTGGCCGACAGCTTTTGTGCCCAACAAGATGGCTCTGCGTACCACCTGTGTGCCATAGGTTCACCATCACAGGTCTAGATGCTAGGATCAACCTATATTAATTCTATTTCACTCCAATGGGATAGGCCCACCCCAATCATCCTAGCCAAAGGCGCATACTCCAGACCTCACTGACTAGCTGGCAGAGTCTGGGAGAGGGGCCATTTCTGCTGCAGCTCCCATTCTCTGAACATCATGCCCTCAAGATGCGATCTATCCTCATTCCCTTAGCCCAGGGGTGGGCAATTATGGCTCCTTCATGACTCGTGGACTTCAACTCCCAGAATTCCTGAGCCAGCCAGTCCAGAAATCATGAAGGAGCCATAATTGCCCACCCCTGCCTTAGCCTCCCCAAAAGGCCTTAAAATCTGGCTGGGCTGATTGCCTTGAAACCCCGATAGGGGCATTCTATCCTGGAGGTGGTTAGCAGATTTGGGGGGAGGAGAGGACCCCACCTTGTTGTATTCTGGTTTCCAACTTACCTACTGTATTTTTCGGTGTATAAGACGCACTGGAGTATAAGACGCACCTGGATTTTGGAAATAAGAAAAAAAAGTTGTATTTGGAAAGGATGGGTGGTTTGCCTATTAAACCTTGGCAAAATTAGCTAATGTTATAAAAGAGAATGCATTCAAAACTGATGTGTGTAATTATCTAAAGAGAAGCTTGTACCCCTTGTCCATTTTCTTCTTATTCAAACTATTACGCTGTCTACAGCTTTATATATCATACTCCTACCACAAATCTTGGAAATTTGGTAAACATCCAGCTAATTAACCAAACTTTACAATGACAATCATTATGCGAACAAATGTGACATCATCTCTTCACAGTAGTACTTGGCAGACTTAAGGAGGATCTACAAGTTTATCAAAATGGAAAAAATATATTTAAAAAATAGGCATTTGATGACATAGAAAATACTCAAAACTGGAAATGCTAGAAGGCCATAAAGGCTGAGTGATTCTGGGAAGAAAATAAGAATGAAAGAGAATAATGAAGATTATCATCACTGAGGGTAGGGGAGAAGGAATATAAGACGTGTGTGTGTGTGTGTTGGGAGTCCAAAAAACAGATGAAAAACCGGGCCAGTTTTAGCCTCCCGACCTGCCCACCTCAGGTGTCTTGTATTCCTTCCCCCCAGCCCCCAGAGACATTTTGCAGGGCTTCATTTTCATCAAAAACCAGCCTGTTTTTCGTCTATTTTTCGGCAAAAATGAGCACTGTGGAGGCTTTCGGAGCCCTGAAAAATGCCTCTGGGGGTTGGGGGAATACAAGACACCTGGGGGTGCTGGGCTGATGTTTAAAAATTACAATTAAAAATAAGTTAGTTATAAAATTAATAAGTTAATTATAAAGTTTAAAAATAAACCAACAATTAAAATAACCCTGAGGTGTCAGGCCAGGCCGGCTAGCTGGAAAAGATGAGTTTTTAACGCAAAAACGAGCCCTGCAGAGGCTTCTGAAGCTCTGCAAAATGCCTCTGGCGGCTGGAAGGAGGGAATGTATTCAATGGCTGTATTTGATATATAAGACGCACCACAACTTTCACCCACTTTTAGAGAGTGGAAAAGTGCGTCTTATACACCGAAAAATATGGTAACTTCTCTTAATTTGAATATTTAATAATTTAATGTTCTGTATTTTTGCTGAATTTAATAAATGATTAATAAATGACAGTTATTATTACTTTGAGGATTAAGGGGTAGAAATTTTAAATGGTAAAGTAAATTTCAAAGCAACCCATGAAATACTGTTTGTCCAGAAATGGATTTCAGTTATAGTAAGTAGCTGCAGCTTTCTTTCAATAGGAAACAGAGAACCTACCTGTAGATTCAATGGATGTTATCTCATACTAAGATGTTCTTTCGAACATCTGTTCCACAGCACGCCATTGTTTTCTAAGTAAATCAAATATGTGACCCGCAGCAAAAACAGAGGAGAACAACAACCAATTGCAGCAAAAAAAAAAACAACAAAAAACCCTGAGGCTTAAATGAAGAAAACGTTGCATCAGGCTAGCGCAGATTCCTGTTAAAAACCGTTACTTCTATACTAATTGAAAGTATATAGGATATTTACAACTATATTCCAAAGATTCAATAGAGATAATAATGTACTTTTGGGATAATATAGCAACAACAGGACAGAAAAAAACCAGGTTCCATGATGGCACTCATTTTTCTTCATCTTAACTAAGTGCACAAAAGCCAGAATTCAGAATATTCAATAGAGCATTGTACAAAAAAATTATTAATGAATGGCCTTATTTTTTTAAAAAAAAATCTTTTTGGCTACCTTATTTAATCATCTTTTACAGATCAGCAGCGTCTATCGAAACAGATGTTAAATAACACCAAAGAAATATGCAGACAAAAATTATAAAAATCCTCAAGGGGAAAAAAACCCCAGTGGACTAGTGTGAGGAAAACTCAAGTTTTAGAAAATTAGGAACAGATCAAAAAAAGGTACTACTATTACACAGAATTGAGTAAAATGGTTATTTAAAAAAGTCCTATTTTGCACAATAATCAGGTTTTCAAGAGAGTTTTATTACAATGAATAAAACTCTTCAAATCACAGTTGCATGCTTTATTTGCTATACATTTAAAAGCATTTTGCTAGAGTACTTCCCATCAGTTTGATAAGAAACTTAGACATCTTTGCACTGTTCTCTCTCCCACAGCTGTATTTTAAATGCTGATACCTTAATCGGTATTCTCAGGTAGAGTTTCTCTTGCCAGTTTTGTAATTTTTTGTTTAAACGCCCGTTGCTCAGTTATGAGTCCGATTACAGAGCACAGTACAGATAGCAATTTTTCCCCCTGCCAAAGTAAACAATCCAATAGACCTGACTGTCAAAGGTTGCCATGTTCAAACAAGTTGAATTTGTTTTTAAAAAAAGGCTTAACATTAAAAACAGAAATCTTTTACGTATGCAACCATTCAAAGGGTTTAAAAAGCGGTCGAAACAGTTAAGGAATATAAAGAAAAGTGGGGGGGGGGAAAAGAAGAAGAGTTCTACAAATGTTTCAGGAAGCTCAGAATTATGTGCCAAGCATTAAGAGCTTTTTGAGATGGTCGGGCGTCCGCCTTTCGTTTAAGTCTTACTTCGCATCATGACAGCCGTCTGAAGTTCAACGCACACAGGTATTAATGAGAATATAAGGCAGGCAGAGCTGGAGGAACGTTTGGATAAGATTCCTAAACCTTTCCTAATCCTTTCCCCATCTTGAGTGTGATCACTGCCTGTGACCAACAGAAGAGCAACTTGGGATCTCATCTAAGTTCTGAACTCCTGCGGCATCTTGGTTTTGATCTTGAAGACCCACCAAGGCTCTCTCTCCATCCCAGGATCTTTTGCATCAGTCTGATAAAGAGGGCGAGTGAATGGACCGACCACTGGCTGGGCTGTTGGAGAAAGTGAAAGGCTCCTTCTCTTTCTCCTTGTTGTCATGCTTGTGTTTATGCTTGTGCTTGTGTTTGTGCTTCTTCTTCTTCTTCTTGTGTTCATGGTGATGGTGATGGTGGTGCTCACCATGCCTGGAAGAGCCGGACTCTTTAGCAAAACCAGCCAGAGATGGCAAAGGTGCCGGCAACATGTTTGCCTCCAAGGAAGACTGTTCTTTACCTGAAGTTAAAAAAGAAAGACAGGTTCATTAAAAAAAACAACCAACAGCAATGAAAAGATTGAAAAGATGGAAGTAGTGCCCTGCCCGTGGCACAATCGCTTCAACAGCATCTCTATTCTAGATTTATTTATACCCATGGTTTTACTATTACAGACCTTTTGCTGCAAGGCACTCTTATTGGTTTTTATAACAACCCTTAAAAATCAATTTATACAAGTATCATTATAGAGTTATTAAAACTTATCTGTAAAACATGCATAATTAAGAGACGCCACCGGGAGGGCACAACTTGATTCTTATACATAGTCATTAGGCTTTTGGGCAATAAAAGCGAAGTTTTATTCTTGGATGCCTGCTTGACTTCCTAATCTACCTTGTAGACCTGGTGGTTTCTCCTGATAGAGATTTCCTGGTGGTCTCCCCATGCAAGTACAAGCCAGTTTAGCTTAGCAATGTTCTTTCTACGGTTAAAAAACAATAAGAGCCCAAACATAACATGATGGGCTCAATTTCAACATAGCAGGAAGCCGTAATTTGGAATTGTGCGTAACTGGGAATAAGCAAGCATTTTACCAATCTGGTAAAATATACCCACCAGGTCCACGCCACCAAACTAGAGGAAGAACTAGAGAAATCTTGTTAGCAGCTTGTTCACCATTACATCTGGATCAGAATCCCTGGCCTTTTTCTCCCTAAACACGTCCAATTCAATCAGTCACTAACAAAACCTCATTTACCAGTCTGACTTACAGTAAGAGAAATAAGGATGGTCAACAAACCATAAATGAAGGCCTCCTGGCTTATTTATTGGGTTCTTCTCATAGGAAGTCAAGAGAAATAGCAACATACTTGGTATTTCCTGAAAAATTACAATTCCAACAAGTCCAGACTATACCACTCACTATGATATCACACCCGCTCATTCATAAAATAAAATAAAATATAAAAAATGATGCAGTAACTCAATAGCCAGCATGGAAAGGAACACCCAAAGCACACAAGATCAATAGATGAGTAACAAATAATTTCCACAGTGTAACATGTTGCATGTTTACTGTAACATGTAAAAAGGAGATGGGATAGAAGTCTCAATGTTATGTTCCTCCTTCAAATGTAAAACATGAATGGGGCAAGAGGTTGTGGAGAGAAAGACAGTTTCATATACACAGCTATTTCTTATACTCCATAAAGCTGCAGTCTACAGCAAGAGATAACCAAGTTATTTGGTAAACTCTGCAATGATTTAATTGTATTGTAAATCCTAAACTTTGGACTATTATTATCTCCCAGTAAAATAAATGTCAGTTGCAGCAGGGATTATGGGGATAAGATGTTCTTAAACTTCAACCTGGAAAGATTTAATAGCTGACTCCTGAATTCGCTCATTTCTACCACTACACTTCAATAATCTTGACTACAAGCCAAACTGTATTTAATACACTTAAATAACGGTACAGAATCAGTTTCTATTTTCTATTATATTGAAACTTTGGTAACAACTTCTCCAAGGAATGTTCTCCAAGGCTTTTGAAGATGACGTACTTTGGGCGTTTTTCCAGCATTGTATTTCTCTTTTGCCACCTGTCTCTAGATTTCAGAACTTGCTCTCATTTCTGATTAGTATGGGAACATTTGCAACAAGATGTTGCTTCACAGTGACCAGGGATGGTGATGTTTCTGCTATGGGGTTAGCGTAGATTAGATTAGCAATTCTCCCTAGGCATCCCATGGATATTGTTTCTTCATGTTGCCGTTTCTATAATGTGCGGAATTTCTTGCCTTGTTCTATTCCCAGTCAAGCCTCTGACCGCGTAATTGCAGCTTCTACATTACAGGCTTAAGTTTTAATTACAAAGCTGTCCTCCCTGGTGATTTGGGTACACACATCTAAGGCACGATAAACCATACCAGATTTTAGGCTCATTGCAAAAACACAAGTATAGAACCAGATACAAAAGTACAAAATGAATTTTTCAGGCTGTCAAAACAGGGATGTAATGGAGCACACCAGAAAGGAAAACCAAATAGATACAGTATATAATATCCAATGCTCAAAGGTCAGTTAAATTTTTTAGCTAAAATAATATTCGCAGAAATATTTGCAGTCCCTTTTTCTTTTGTCTCTTATATTTTGTGCTATTTTTTTTTAAATATTGACACTGTGAATACAGAGATTTATTCAAAGAAAGTCTGCCTACATCCACAAACAAATTTAAACAGACGTTAAGGCCTACAAAATGGGACCACAATGGCTCTCAAACATCTTCAAAACCTATTGGAGGATAAAAGTCAGAGATCTGTAGAGTTTTTTTTAACCTCAGAGGAAAAAAAAATAGGCTAAGTTTCAAAATAAAAAATGTAGAATTAAGATCTTCACTTGCCTAAATGTCTTGTGCTCACCAAGTTATGAGAAATCAAAAACGTTTGAATGGTATCTATGCACTTCATTAAGCAGCTCAACACAAATATTAGAAAGGAAGATAAAAGGCACTTGCTTTAAAACACCCTCTCTCTCTTATTAATTCCAGATCCTGAATTCACTTGCCAGCCGACTCTTCCCCCCCTTCTCCTCCCCCCTCCCCCCCCCCCCCCCAGATATCTCCACTAAAACTAACTCTCCATGCAAAATTACAGGGGTAAAATAGCTTTTAAATTTTAGCTAGGTCCTTTTTGTTTTGGCTGTGGTGGTCCTTTTTTATATTCTATGTTCTTTTTAGCTCTGGGCGTTTTATAGCTCATGAACTGTTTCCAGCATTTCATTGTTCGTTTCACTTTTTTATCTGTATGCTTGTATTCCGTTTATTTTTGTGACCTTGCTATGAAATATAATAAAATAGAGGAAAAAGGTAGAAATACAATGACAGTACGGTGCAGGTAATATTATCAAAGGTCAACCTCATTTAAGTGAGGCGTTCATAGTTATTATTTTAGTTAATAGTGGTAAGTGCTAGCTTTGAAAATTTGCTGGCAAGCAAATTTAGGGTCTGGATCAAATAAGAGTTAATCTTTAAGGCAAGTATCTTTTTATCCTTCTTCTAATATTTGTGCTGAACTTAATTACTGAGATTCTGAAAGTATGGCCCTAGCAATATGCAAGTTATCGTTCTGGTGAAGACTGAGTTAGCAACAGAGTGGTAATCACTGTTCAACTAATCGCACCCATGATAAACAGCTACAATCTTCTTGACTACCCATAATCCTCGATTTACAGCCATCCACTGTTCAAAGTTACAACAGCACTGGAAAAAGTGACTTATGATCCCAAAGTTGCAAACACCATAGCATTCCCCATGGTCACATGATCAAGATTTGGCTCTTGGCAACCTGCATGGACTTACAACGGCTGCGGTGTCCCTCGATCATGTGATCACCATTTCAACCTTCCCAGCCAACTTCCAACAAGCAAGGATAATGGGGGAAACAGTTTTGCTCAATGAATGACATGATTCACTTAACAACACAACTCACTTAACTTAGCAATGGAAATTCTGCTCTCATTTGTGTTACCTGTACTCTTCATCATTCTCCCTTCATTTCCCACTCTCAAATATAGTTTGCTAACGCCTCAAATTTTAGCACTTAGTTTTACAGTATGGATAGTTATTATGGATAGATCTGTAATTCTCTCTGGCTAAGGCATGCTCTGTGGACTCTTCGTATTGAGAATCAATGTGTTGGCTGTGCTCGTTCTGCAGCCTTTCAGGCAATGTTCTTCTCCTTGAATAACCAAAATGTCTTCCTGAGTAACTGACTGGAAGAACCACAAAGGGTGAGGTACCCACATTTGCTTTTGAAGTGATTACTAATACCCTTTGGAACAGAACACACATTATGCTAGCTTTTCACTTGGCACCTTCTGCGGTTTTCAATGTTCAGAAGCCAACATCATTATTAGTTTCACTGCAAAACAGATGTTTAGAATCAAGAAAGATGATCCTTACTGAGAAGCTCCAAAAGTGTTGCCTGTGCCTGAATGTGGAAGTCACTACAAACTTCAACAAAAGAAAAGAAAAGAAAAACCAAGGAAGCTACACTGTGTCATAACTTATGGCTTCTCTGCTTTGGCTCCCATCAGCCTTTTCCAGCCCAGCCAATAACTATTGGTGTTAATTGTAAAAAAAAAAAAAGGAGGGGAAATTTCATAGATTAAACACTTTTAAACCAGCCCTTATAGTTGACTTAATATGGTTCACAATTCCAGCTACATTTTATATGTATATGTACTATTTTAGATCACAAAATTTTCCTGATCTCTTTATGATCTTATATAATTGGGAAGAGAACCAGTTTGGTGTAGTGGTGAAGGCACCAGGATACAAACCAGGGGACAGTAAATTCTAGTCCCACCTTAAGTAGGAAGCCAACTGAGTGACCTTGGGCCGGTCACTCTCTCTCAGCCCTAGGAAGGAGGCAGTGACAAACCTCTTCTGAGAACCTTCTTAAGAAGACTGCAAGGTCTTGTCCAGGTAGTCTCCAAGAATTGGACACAATTGAATGGAAGGGAAGTTGATAAAGACGAATGCCTCTTGATGGCAATCACTATGTTAGAACAGCTTTTTAAAAACTTTTTCTCATAATGATTAGTATTTCCCTACCATTCCTTTTATTTAAAAAGACATTAATAATGGGTTAAAAAACAAATATAGAAGAAAGAGGCACTATAATGCAATGGACAGAATTTTGGATACAGATCCAAAGCAATACTCAATGGTCTAAGCTACAAAGCTTATTGCTCTATGTTTTATTTGCATGCTTATCTTATCTTACAGAGTAGTTACTAAATTGGGGAGGATGAACTCACACCCACACCCATGGGGATGGGGGAGGGGGGAGAGACAGACAGACAGACAGAAAGACATATGCCTGTACTTTGACCTGGAGTTTGGTTAAATATAAAGCTATTATTTCTTAAACAAAAAAAAAATCTGTAATCATGTTAAATAATATATTTTGCAAAAACTCTTCACACTAGCATACTCCATATTTCATTATATAGCACGGTAGAAAAAAATGTTCCAATATAATGGGATAGTTAAATTTTAAATGAAGATGAGAATTCACTCTGGTTGTTTGGATTTTTCTGGTCTCTGCGAGCGGGTAAATGACCTCACTGTTTTGAAGATCGTATAACAAATAAAGTCTGTTTTTTGTAGTATAAGTCAAGTTTTGAATGACATCAGAGGGTGAAAAAGGGGTTGCATTGATGCTTTCAAAGCTACTGTACTTAAGGCAAAAATATAATTAACATCTAACAGTGCTTATGTTTGCTTCTGAAGAATCAGATTTAGGTTGTGCAAAAAATTACTATTGTACACCAGGATCATTTTTTTCCATTTTTTTCCCCTATTTTGTATACTGAGTCATTTTTTCCCATTTTCAATCAACAAAAGCAAAAAGTTATGCTAGTAGATATTAATACGACTGATGACTATTTCCATTGTTTTAAAATCCTTTCTATGCAGAAACTGCAGAACTTGAACCGTTTGGTAATAATATTGACAAAACTAAAATTGTTCAGAGAACCACACACAAAAAATTTCCAAACATTTTAACCTAAAATAGAATTATCAAATGCCCAAATAACCATTGTAATGCTTTAATTGAAATTGAAATAACCCTAGATCAAGGCCTATAAACTTCATTTTAAAAGAGAATAACTTTTTTTCTTCAGCCAATTAAGCTACTAGTTTATATTAATTGGCATAGGAATAATACAAGACTGAAGAAATGACCTTTTTAGATAGTATTATAAGGCATCTTAAAAGATGTATTTCTCCACATTAAGAGGGAAAATGCTACCGACATATCCATATCCTTGTGCTTATCCAATTAAGTTTCAATAAATTAAATATTTAAAAACCAATTTGTCGAACTGATCAAGAGAACATCAGGCTGCAAAAAGATACCCCGACAAAAGCCAAATATTGTCTAAGAAACTTCTGTCCTGATGCTTATCCCGAAAGTGCTGTTTCAAAAAGCAACTAAACTTTGTTTTTTTTTTCTTCTTTGAAAGTGTTCGTTCTTATCCAAGAAGCTTCTTCAGTTCTTCTTCAACTTCTTGGATGAGAAGTGAAATGTTTCCAAAGAAAAAAAAACAAGAAAGTCCTGTTGTCTTTTGGAAAAAGCACCTTTGGGACAACCATGACTTCGATGATTGAGAATCTCCATGTCCCGATGCTTGTTTCTCATATAAGTAGCTCTTGCTTACCGGCCATTCCTTCAGTGACCATTTGAAATTATGCCAGTGCTTGCACTTAGGGCTTTTGCAGAGCTCTTGTGGTCATCTAATTGCAACCTGGGTGCTTGGCAACTTGCACTTATGGCCTGTTGCCAAGTGCCTTGGGATGTGATCACCATGTGCAATCTTCCCTGCCAGTTTCTCCAGAAAGTCAATGGGGAAGCCGGCAGGAAAGATTGTTGGCTGCTGCCACCTGTCCAGAGGACTTTCTCTGGTTCCTGAGAGCTGGCTGAAAAAGAACTGTTGTGAAGTCCAAGCAGAAAATCCAGTGAGATGTTTCCAATTATATCTTTATTTTCTTTCTAAAAGTTGTACATCAATTTCTAGCTCCTTTTCTAGATCTGAAAGCAAGACATCTTCTCAATTTGCTCAAATATCCAGTTGTGACTGAACAGGAACTAGGAATAATTATCTGGTATAATTAAGGGCTACCTATGAACTTACCTATGATAAGTACTATTACATGTACTTATCCCCAAATTTCTTTATTTTATTTTATT
>JAEANM010016111.1:0-13385 GCA_017656035.1 Myanophis thanlyinensis
CTAGTATGATTTGACTGCTTATTTGTACCCCATGACTATCATTAAGTGTTGTATCTTATGATTCCTGCCGTATGTACAATTTCCTTTAATGTACACTGAGAGCATATGCACCGAAGACAAATTCCTTGTGTGTCCAATCATATTTTGCCGATAAAGAATTCTATTCTATCTATTCTATCTCCCAGGTGTGTACGTGCTTTAGTGAGGAAGAATCACATACTTTAGTATTCTGTTTGCAAATCAACTTAAATGGTAATCATTCGTTTCCTTAACTTAGTTCATGATTACTATGGCCTTGTTTAGGTGTCTTTCAGTCAGTGAAATATTTCACTCATTCTGGGAAGCTTATCACAATCAGTCATTATTTCTCAGCCCATCTTAGAGTTCTCATAGGAATCCTAGGAAAGAAAAAATAAGTATTTTTTAAAGATAGTGATGTATAATTTGTTATCCCTCGAACCATTTGGTGGCTGCAGAGTATCCCCAGATCATGCTATTTGTTCACTGCAAACTAGGTAACTTTAGATGCTAGAAAGATAAAACTAAATCTTTCAATTTCCTACCAGCAATTTGTTTGGTCCTACCCACCTTGAATTGTTCCTGTGTATCAGACATATTTCCTGAGTTTGTGGAGGCCAAAATCAATATTACTAAAAGTAAAATACACCTCTCATCTGTGTGTTTACGTCAACAGTTTCTTCCAGTTATGAATATAAATTTTGTGCTAAATATAATCTTGCTGGACAATCATTATTCATATATCTTTAATCTTATATTTCAGGTTTATGCAAATGGAATTCGAAATATTGACTTACACTTTATAATACAGAAGCTTGCAGCACCTGTTATTTCAGTTTTACTGCTTTCTCTCTGTGTACCTTATATTGTAGCTTCTGGTGTTACACCTTTGTTAGGTAAGTGCAAATGACAATGCAGACTTCATATTTGGACCATACATTCAGTTAAGATTTACAATGGAAATATATGATCAGGATCATATTATTAAAATAGCAGATCTTCATATGGTGCAATTTGAATGAATGATATGTCAACTATATCCTTATCTTTCTAACACATTCCTCAATAGTTTCAATGTATTTATTGTATTTTATGTTTACCTTAAAAACTCAAATAATATATTTAAGAAATTAAAACTATAAAAACTGATATGATATCACAGTCATCAGATAAGCTTTAGATGATATTTAAAATTCCAGTTTTTATCCTCAAAAGCATGTCTGAAGATAAGCCTTGAACCTAATCCAAATAGATAAAAGTAATTTCTTGAATATTCAGTATTTGTGTAGAAGAAAGATTGCTGAAACATAACATTTTTTTTTCAGATTTATTTTTAAAATGTATAGGCTGACCATCTTACCTCAAAATAAGTCATATTTGCACTGTAATCAAAATTATTACAGAGTAGTATAAGTTCAGTAATCACAATGTAAACATATCTGTACACCACCACCCCCAAAAAATAATCACATACGTTATTTTTCACCTGTTGGTTTCAGTAGTTTATTGAAATGAGAGTTCATAGAACACAGATACTTTGTGCTCCTGTCATGTTTGGCAAGTGTTTTCTGAATCTGGAGCAAGTTTGGGACTAATGAATATGAAATTCAATATAAAATAGGGTTCAAATATGCCATAGTTTTATTAGTTCTAGTAATTTCTATGAATTTGGCCAGCAGATGACCAAGAGCCTGCTGAATTTCCTTTGAGAAGTTGAAGAGTGGAAGCATAGCTGGCATCAGTGGACAATACACCCTCACTACTACCAGTCTATAATGTAGCTGATATAGCAGTATGGAAAGCAGATTGACCTATAGATCTTATATATATGACTTCTCTTAAATTTTTCATTCGGCATATATGCCAGTTTTTAATTCCTAATAATCTTATGGTATGGTATGGTAGTTACTCAAGTATCAGAATCAGCATATTAAATAAAAACATTTAAGTGATTTCATATAAAGAAGGCAAATTGTATTGTTTGCCTTTTTGGATCTCAGCAGGCAAATGGGATCTTACATAAAGCTCCTGATGTTACTACCAAGAATCTATAGTAAGGGAGAAATACTAGAGAAGCAATTTTGAATGAATAGAAAAAAGACTAGTTGTTGAGCTATTGGGTTTTTCAATTAACCACAATTTCTTTTTTTGAGAATATGCTATTATGTCACAAGTATTTAACTACTTTTTCAAAACATGTTAACAAAGATAAACATATAACCTTTATTTTAAAAGAATGCATTAGCTGAAATATAATATTTTTATAATTGTTTATATTTATAGTTTATTACAAATGAAAAGGTAACTTAATTAACATTAAAATTTCACATGGGTAATAGAAAAGTTTTGAATTTGCTTTAATTCCAATTTTTAGTTTCATTGTTTTTCTATTACTATTTACAGGTGTGACTCCTGAGATGCAAAATTTAGTACAACGACGGATTTATCCTTTTCTACTCATGGTAGTAGTTTTGATGGGAATCTTATCCTTTCAGGTCCGTCAATTCAAGCGCCTTTATGAGCATATTAAAAATGATAAGTAAGTATCCTAGTCAAGATTTATTAATGCCAGAGTATTGTGACAATCTCCTAAATATTTAGGAAGCTGAAATCCTTGGGAACTATGGACACAATTTTTAACATTCATAGTATCACTCGTAATATCAGCTCTTCTAGAGGCATCTGAAATTGTGGAATGATAGAATTCATGTTTATTGTGGTTTGACTAGATTACAGTAGTAATACTGCCTTCGTGTATCCCTTGAAAACAATGGAAATTTTTTTTAAAAAAAATCTTCATTTTATAATCAAATTTTTTATTTTATATTACACGTACATATCATTGCGTGAACAGTGAGACACCTGGCTGCCTTACATTTTAGTACAAATAATAATAGTATTTTTAGAGTTATTACATTTATCTGGCTTATATGTTCTAATAATAATAATAATAATAATAAACATTTAATTTAGGTTATAATCTTTCATTATTTCATATCATTCAAACATATCTCATACTACCGCCATTCAATTTCTATACCTCCCTCTTATTACTACATTTTATTGTTATAGAACAATGTGTATACTGTTATTCCCCTTTTCTCTTATTTCTGACTCTATTCTAACGTTTATTCATCACCCTTGTATTAAAGGACATTTCTTTTCTGTCTTTTCTCTCTCATCTGCTTTATTACTTTGATTTATCTTCATATTTCCCTTATTTAACTCTTGACTTCTATTTATATTAAAATTCCATTTTTCCTTATTTCATTGTTCAGTATTTCAATGTACAATTCTAATACCAATCACAATATTATTTAAACATACAGGATGGGTCTACATATTCTTTGCATCCATCCAATCTATATAATTCTATCATTAATCTTCTTTCGGCTGTTCCTGTTAGGGGTCGCCAGAGAATCATCTGTTTTATCCTCAGCATCCTCTACTTTCGCCCCAATTAACTTCATGTTCTCTTTTAGCACATCCATAATTCTATTATTAATACACATGTTTATATTAAAATATATTATTTCATTATTCAGTTATTCTATTTGACTTTATTATTTCACTGTTAATCATTATGCTATTTAAACATGTATAATAGTACAGAACTATAATATATTTGCCAATTTTTGATCTATGCCATCGAATAGTTCCATAGTCGCCTTATGCTGTTCCAATATAAAATCCTTTATGCTTTGAAACATCAGCTCCATCTCATTTGATGTTCCACTCATCTTATATTACACTAGTTACAGCTCTTTATGTCCCATAGATAAACAATCAGTTCTTTTTAAATGGTCCAGGAAATTATCCAAACCTCCTTAAGTCACTTTTATAAGTTCAATCATGTAACATAACATTCAGGGGTCTTTTTAATTATCATCCTTGTTCTCATATTTAAATATTTAAATCTCCAGTGGTCTTGGGGTAGATGAATATAACCTAATAGGTATTTTTATTCCCAAGCTTATACATTTTTCTTTTGTCAGCAGGTGGCGCTCTCTCCTTCACACTATTGTTACTGACCAGTCCAATTTTTATTATTTTAAATTATAATTCAAGTAGAAAAGTATTAATTTTTAAATCCATAATTCTAACATTTTAAAATGCCTTCTCAATACCATGTCTTCCCATTTTGAGAATCCAATTTCTGCATTTATTTGTTTGTTTTTAAAAACTTCAGTGTAAATGTTCCTTCAGTTAGTATATTTCATTTCAGAACCAAACTGAAATGAAGACTATTTTAAAAAAAAAACACCTCTCTTTTAAATCCTAGATATCTTGTTGGGCAACGACTTGTGAATTATGAACGAAAAACTGGGAAACCAGGGACATCACCGTCACCTCCTCAGTCTTCACAAGAATAGAAATGGTCACATGGAATTACTTGATCTTCCTTTGCCTTTGTGTTCTTTGTCATAGTCCAAACTATTTTCTGGGTTTTTATATTTTAATTTTGGTTTGTTTTCTCATGGCATTCAGATAGCAGTTAAGGCTGTGTACTATCTGCAATTTCTGAACTTACCAGTACTGAGAATCTGTAAATGTGTAAATAGCAATATCCCAATACCCTACAACCTTGGATTAAAATGAATGTTCATTGTACATCTTTAAAGAATATTAATTTATTAAATCTAGTTGTCACTTTATTTTGGATTGCTGTTCTGTTGACATATGTGCCACAAAACAATATTGCTGAAGGCAAGATATATATTTCAAAAGAATCAATTGCATTTTTATAGCAATGGCTGGCTTATCAAGGATATGAAAATGAAATAACCATTACAGTCAGCAATGAAGTGGCTGTGATAAGAAAACATGAATTTCTTTTGATTTTTTAAAAAAATATTTCTGTATAACATCAAAGCCGTTGTACATTTTCTATTGCCTGATTATTTTTTTCATGTGATTTCATTTGTAATACTGTACAGTAGAATGGATCAGGACAAATTTTCTCCTTCAGACAGTTTTAATTGCTTAGTTGTGAGGCATTAATTTTTTGGAACTGGAAGACAATTTTAATGAACTTTTATGCACTTAAAATTCAGTACAAGAAGTGGCATAAATACCTAAATCAGCTAATTGAGAGGTTTGTGTAAGAATTTTTTTCCATTGTGTACGCCAATATTTCCTTTGTTATGAATTGAAATGTGCAAAGTTTTATTTACATTGGAGTATAGGAGAAATGGCTATCTGACTTATTTACCAAATACATAAAAAGTAAATGATAAAAAATGCAACAACTTTTTCTGAATTGCTAGAACTTGTTACAACCAAAATCATAAAGCATACCATGGAGCTCATATTCTTTTATTAAAAATGAGCATCTGTAATTTTAGAAATGGTCAGCATTCTGCATGGCAATTCTGAAGGATTTATGAATTTGTATATGTGGGAGGGAATCTAAATACTATAGTATTAACAGCTAGAACAAGAAACAGAAACTTTAAAGAATCAGTTGATTTTTACAATAATTGTACCAAAAGTATCCCCCAAGTCAAGTTATTTTTCTATGTATAATTCTTTTCTGCAGGTAATAATAATATATTTTAATGTCATTACTTCTGAAACACAAGATGAAATATGAAACTTTTCAATTTCTTTATGTGCTTGAAAATGCAATATCCTATTAAAAAATGTCAAGAAGTTTTTTTTAGATTTATTGTATTCAGAAAATGCTATGCAGCTGTGTTACCACTCAGGACTGCACCCCTGAATATAATGTAGTTAAATTATGTTATCAAATAGCTTGCTGTCTTCAGCATGTTTTTGTACTGAAAATAGTTATTTGGGTTATATGATTTTAGGATGGGGGGTTTAAAGATTTGGAGTCTAGATTTCCAATAATTTATACTCATGCACACTGCTAAAGTACAGTAGAAATGGGGGTTGTGCTCTTTCTCCACTACTGACAATTCGAGCATTACCTCTATTTTTGCATTTTGAGTAATACAAGAATTAATGCTTTTTATTTTGATGATATTTAAATTTTTTGACATTGCTCTCATTATAAAACATAGAAATGAGAAGGTAGCCCAAATCCCCCACTTGCTTTTAACTGTCTGCACTTTAGACAGAACTTGTGAGTTTTTGTACTTATTTCTTTTGGAAATGCAAATACTACAATTTCAGTATTTTGTGCAAGAGCATAGTTTGCCCACAATTACAGCATTTTCTAGCAACAAACTTTCAGTTGCACAAAATTAGTTATTGACATCTTTGTTTTTTAAAAGACAAAGCATCCAAACAGTCTTTCCACTAGGATATTGCCAGCAATGCTGTGCTTCTTCTTGTAGCATTTTGCAGAAATGCAGTAACTTGTAATTTGTGTTTTTATCCCAGACAACCTGGTGTTCAATGATTATTAAAATTTGTTAAGAAAAAGTATTGGTACTTGTTTTCTTTTTGTTGCTATTTAAACAATAATTATAAATACAGTTTGTCTTACAACATTTATTTTATACTTGATCACCTTCAAGTGTATTTGATAACTTCAAATAATGTACAAAATGTTTAACATGTCCTGATTTGCCCAAAAGATGAATTGTATACTGTATTC
This sequence comes from Myanophis thanlyinensis, assembly GCA_017656035.1. Classification (NCBI taxonomy): domain Eukaryota; kingdom Metazoa; phylum Chordata; class Lepidosauria; order Squamata; family Homalopsidae; genus Myanophis; species Myanophis thanlyinensis. The sequence continues at coordinate 6,584 of JAEANM010016111.1, forward strand.
TATTTCAGTGATACAAACTGACATTTGTATGTAACATATGGAGACATTTTGTTCCAGTTCACTTCTTTATTTTTTATATTTTTGTGTTTATACTTTTGTGTCTTTTCTTTTAGGTCCTAAGATCCAGAAAATTGCTTTTACATATAAATCCTACCACAGTGCCAAATATTGAATTCTGCTTGCTGTGATTAAATTGCTAAATGTTTAAATCTGCCAAAGGAAAGTACATATTACTAGAAAATCTGTATCTGTCCAAAGTTACTGGAAATTAGCAATTGTGCTTAACACTTTGTTTCATTTGTAATCAATTTAATTTCTTAAAATATTTATTGTTCCAGTAGAATATTAAGTTTCTGTAGCTAGTATATGCATAACTATTTGGCTTGCAATTTGACAAGTGTTGCACAGTTCTAAGCCTTTTCTAGTTCCTTGTAGGTCTGCAAGTGGGTGTTTTAATACAGGCACATCTCCCTTTCAGGCAGGCTTTGCTGTTTTTGTTAAGAGAAAACATATATAAAGGTGCATTCCTTTTTCCATATGGAGGTGTGTGGTTTTTTGTTTCATTGAAGGAGAAAAATATTTTGTGTACAATTTACTTCTATGAGCATTTCAGAAACTTAAACTAAGTGGCATGCTTTCTAACTTCCAGTAGAATAATCTTTCCTAATCTGTGTTGCGTTGTGGCCCTTTATTTAAACCAAAGAGAATATCCAACATCTGGTATCCATATGTTGGTGTACAATCTTTGCGTCTTTGGCATCAATATTTTAAGCTTTTTTATAATAAAAGTAATATTTAAAAATGTGCTATGGGCTCCTTTTGCAAAATTTACCGTGTATATTACTTCCATCTACATTCTCCTTTTTAAAATTAAAGATTAAACAATATTTAAAAGTGCGGTTTAAAGTTTATTCCAGAGCAAATGGTTAAGAAGCTCCTCAAATGAGAAGTTTCGAAGGTAGCGCTGTGAGATGTTAACTTGAGGGCGCGACGTGTTCAGGCTACGTCATCAAGGGTCGCTAGGAGATCGATGTAAAAATCTACGCCGGCGCAGGAAACTAAAGAGCACGACAGCTGTTGTAAATTCCAGTGTGGGAGGCGGGAAAAGAGAATTTTACCATAGAGGTTCGGCGGAACAGGAGGACCCAACGGCTGCTCTCGGTTGTCATTTTCGATTCTTTCTGTCGTTGCTACGAGACAGACGCGCACGCTGCCATGGAAACCTAATAGAGGCGGTCAGACCTTTCGAGAGAGGCAGTCGAGAAACGAAGTCCAGGCGTGGCGGCGCTTCCACCAGTTGTCTTTTTCGTAACTTTTTGCCGCTGAACAGCAACCAGCCGTTAGAACAGAAGAGCCGCTTGAGCCCGGAGGAAGGGGACGAGGCTCCGATTTCAAGAGTGGGGAGGGTATTAGCGGGGGATACTGCTTTATTTGCGGTACGGTACATTTATGTTCCTCTTTCTACAAAAAGCTTAGGATAGCTTTTTATGACGTCCTGCTTCTAACATCGTATTTTATTTGAACAACAATCCCGAGATAGTTTGCAACTAGAGAGTGAAGGTCAGTCATACGTATGGATGACTGACACCCCCCCCCCCCCAAAAAAAAAGTTAACTTCCTCCTGAGAGCGTTTTTAAACTCTAGACTCCCTCACTCCAGTCCAGCCGGAATATTTATTGATAGTTACATCATGCCATCAGCTGAAAACGTGTTTGTTGAATACAAATCTGAGAAGTAGACTTATACTTGCCACCCCCACAATCAGTTATGAATACAGTGTATATTACATTTTCCATGCGTGCTGCATGGGTTACAAGGCAGACTGTAAAATATATATTTAAAAAAATATAAGCAATAATTGTAGTCTAGGCCAGACTTCCTGTGGTACAAAGGGAGCTTTAGGCTTAGCAGTGTTTTAAATAGATGAGCAGTACCAAAAAGTAGAAGCCTAATAGACTTTTATGAATATAATCTAAAAATATCTGGATGCATCAGTATTTAATAAAACTGAATTATTTAAAAGAGTGGGATTTATAAACGCCTATATGTAAATACAGGTCTTTCTTCAGAAGAAGGAGCCCTACATAAGGCCTTTTGTATTTCTGTAATTGCCCCCCGCCCCCCAAATCATTTTATTTGGCTATGGTGCTTATTTTCTCAAACACAATGTCCCAGAAAATGCATTTTCTATAAACTAGGTTCTATAAATATTTTTTCTCTAAACTAGATGTGTTAGATCAATAATTCTCAAAGTGGGACCTCTGGGACGTCTGGGAATCCCTGAGAAATTCACATAAACCCAAGCTGTTTGGGATCCTCAAACATTTTTAAGAATGCAAAGGGGTCCTGAGACCAAAATGTTTTGAGAAACACTATGTTAGACTGTCAATGTCATCCCATGCATCTTAAAGAAAGTATATTTCCTGGACATATATATTGTAGGCCAAAAATGATATGGAAAGCTGCTATGAACACTTAATTGTAGTTTTAGTACTTTGTATATGGAAATCTATTCTGCTGAGTGTTATGTTCTGCATTTTTGTATTAAACTAACAGCAGTATGTAACACATTGTATACTAGTAGATATTTGGGTTGTATATTAGAAGAGAAAAATCAATAAAAGAGATTTGTAGCTGAGGGGTCCTATGGTGCTCTCTGAGCTTCATTGTTTTCTTGTAGATATTTCATCACCCAAACTAATAACATCATCAGTTCTAATGCAAGAAATGTCTGAAAGAAAACAACAAAGCTCAGAGAGGACCCCTCAGAAGAGAAAAATGTTAATTTCTGGCTCTGGATATTATTTCTAGAAAATGGTATTGTTAAGACCAACATATTTTTTGCTAAATGCCCTATATGTTTATTCTAATATAAGGATTCTGATTTCATGAGATAAAGATGTAAAACCTGATTTATCAGCTATTGCAGTCATCATTCAAAGGTTTTATTTATTTTCAAGGTACATTTTACAGTGGTATGGAAAAAATAATGGGAGAGAGTTTGACTCACATGGAACAGAGATAAACATGCAGATTTTTTGGAGTGCTGTACACCAGGCATGTCAAACACGCGGCCCGGGGACCGCATGTGGCCCATTGCAAGTGCACCTGCAGCCCGCACAGATGATGTTTTACACAACACCTTGGATCCTTCTTGAGCAGAAAGGCGGGGTAAAATATTTTAAATCAATAAATAAAATTAAGTGAATAAACAGGAAGGCGAACCCTACACACTGTCCTGAGTTCACTGTTGAAAAGGCAGTCTAGACATGTAACAAATATGCAAAAAAGTTTCTGAGGCTCCCGGGGCAAGTTGCAAGAGAAACGCCTCTCCCCTGGAGCGACAGCAACTCTTCCTTAGCCTGGTCAGAGGAGCCTGTCAGGCGAGGCTGGCGCTTGTAACCCAACCTGCGCCGCCTTACCAGCGTGTTTTCTGCTTGTCCCGCCATCCCAAGAGCTGCCAAGGGAGAGCCCAGCCACTGCGGCCCAATTGAAGAGAGTGCGGCCCTCATCATAACTCAAATGTGACAATATGGCCCTCAGGGGACTCTGAGTTTGACATGCCTGCTGTATACAGTACTATAACTGCTGGTTGCTTCAGAAGCGATCACAAAAAATGGCAAGAGAAAAAGACAGTGAAGCTTAGCTGGTGCAGATATCTACTGATGTCTGGCAATCCCATCTTACTAATGATAAATCTCAGGTTGATGAATCTCCATAGGGAATTCTGGATCGTGTTGCACTTAGGCTTGGCTACTTGAAGGTTTTAAGATTTAAGCAAGAGTGAAGTGAGAGTTTATAGCCTTTAGCAGGAATAAGTTGTTTCTAATGAAGTGAGTTGTACAAAACTTTATGCCTTTTAATATAATTTGTTAGTCTGGACAATTGCTACCAGCATCCTGATTTTTAATAAGAAGAGAGTAATCAGTGCTAGGTATGGGAGGATAGAGTAACAGAACTAGACCATGCAAAATAATTTGTGGCAGAGCAACAAGTGCATGTGGGAGTCCACTCTCAAATTATGAAGTGATATTCTAATCCACCAAACCATATATCACCAGTTTATAGTGGATTGTATTTATTTTTTCCCATCCCATCCCATCCCATAAGCTAAAAGTTGGAAAGGGAGCTCTGGGAAATATTTGGAATATGTGCAAATGGCTAAACAAGTAAGGGAATGATAGCTTGATGTAAGCAAATGTTTGCTTTCATAATTTGGATGTAGCCTAATATAGTTGTTAATTTTGTACTTGAAAATGAACTGGAATTGTTTGCTATCACTTTTTGTTGGCTGCCAAATCTATCATCAGAAGGACAAAAAGACTAAAAACTTTTTTGAATTATGTTTGTGTATAAACCATATTTCAGTTATAAATAGGTGCCACTTGTGCTTGTATGTTTTCAAAGTAAGCTGTTATAATATGAAAAAGGATATCCAGCTTGTTAATGTGTAACAAAAGATGGCATATTAAGTAAATTTTGTTAGCCTTATAACCTTATTGGGGCACCTTGGGAAAAATAATTTCTTAGTCTACCTAAAGTTACGGGTGTTACTAAGTTCCTGTGCAGATAAAATTGGGTGGTCTTATATGTACCCCCTTGAACTCCTTAAGAGAAAAGTGAGGTGTATGTATATGTGATAAAAAAACTGATATTAATATATATTATGCCTTTATATATCTTGAGTTTATTTTAGAATACATTAATTAATTAATATTGTTCTTTTAAATTTTCATAGGATTCTAGTTTGGGACCTTGAATAACCATGCCTGTTCCAGATGTTATGTTCTGTGCACAGCAGATTCATGTTCCACCTGAACTGCCAGATATTATGAAACAATTTACCAAAGCAGCTATCAGGACCCAACCACGTGATGTTCTCCAATGGTCTTATGGGTAAGTAGAAAACCATAGTTAAGTGTCTTGATTAAAAAGATTTCATACACACATTTAGAAGTGTATCTGTGCTCAGAATAATTATATCAGTGTTCACATATTACCACAGACATCCAATATCATTAGTCTATTCACAGAGGGCTGTTTAAATGCCCACCTAGCCTCCAGTCCCACCTGGCTTTTAAAATATGATTAGATCTTTAAAATTATTTTAAGGAGACTCATAAATACTGAGTGTTCAAAAATGCTTTTAAGTTCACAGAGGTATTCCTAGAAATGGTGATAGCTGCTTTATTTTATTTGGAAATATATCCACGTAAACAGAAAGCTGTTTTAGAGAATAAGAATTGATCAATTTTTAACTTTTTATACTTAAATTTTACTTATTTTAATTGTCGATTTAATGCTAAATTTAACTTAATTTTTAATGTGGGTCAGCCTTATGTAATTATTTTAATTGGTTTTAGATTGTTGTATATGTTTTTTATCTGGCTGTGCACCGCCCCAAGTCCCTTGAGAGAGGGGGCGGTATATAAATCCTGATAAAATAAATAAAAATAAATAAATCCCTGTCACACCCTAGCTGAATGGAATTAAAAAAAAATTCTCTTTTTTCACTTAGCATAAACTGTAGTATTGATTTATAAAACTTTATACATTAGCATCATCTGTTTTTAACTTGAAATATATTTTGGTATTTGGTATGGCACTATGATAGGTACTTCTATGCTTTGTCAAGAGGAGAGCCTCTTCCTGTGAAAGAACGTGTTGAAATGCCAGTTGCCACACAGAAAAATGATACTGGTTTAACCCCTGGCCTCCTTAAAGTTTTGCATAAACAGGTAAAATATTTTTTTAAACAGCTGAAATCTACAATAACACTATAGATTTTTAAATAATCTGTACTACCTAAAATTATTTTTCTTTGAACTAGCTTTATTTTATTCATCCAAAAGCACCTTCAAATTATAGACATATAACATTCAACACTGAGCTTAAGTAAAATAAATATAAAATAGGTCACAAAAATATAGCACATGTTAAAAAGTATGTAAAATAAATAGGATTAAAACTAAATGACATTCACCTGTATCAGGTCACATTGACAGCATTTCTCTTGTCGGATGAGATCTTCCTCTGAACATGTTGAATGGGAATGTATGCAAGATAGATTGTTCTTGCATGCGTTCACACAGAGTATCTTCTGTAGGGAAGCCCCATTTTCTTACATTGTCCTTTGATCTTGCTACCCTGGCACACAGTCTATTTGGCAATTTCCGTATGGGCCACGGTTGTTTATAAGCAGGAGGCAAACAATCATGTCTGCCTGGTAGCAAATAGTTTTTGAACTAGCTAATTAATAGTTAATTTCAAATTTTGTTTTCTTATATTTTCTTTATGATGTATATGCTTTTACAGTTATCTCAAAAGAAGACTGTGGATTTAATAGATCTCCATAAAAAGTGGAAGATTTTGTGCTTACCAGTAGAACAACTGCGTAATCTACTTCAATTAGATGCCTTTGAAGATGGAGTAGAATGGATGAAATTTTTTGCCCTTTGCTGTAGTGTTCTTGGTGGAGTACGTAAGATATAAAAGTGTTTCTTGTATGGAATTGTTGTTCTATTGAAATGAATAGTAGAGATGTTAAAAGATAAAATTTTATTTTTAATTTTGGTTAAATGTATAAGGAGAAATTTTTTTAAAAAAAATAGTTTGAAGTTTAAAAGATAGGACTCATGATACATATACAATATTAATAGGATCGAATTATACTTTGAATCATTTAAAACAGGGGTGGGCAAACTTTTTGACTTGTGGGCCACAATGGTTTTTAAAATTTGACAGAGGGGCCGGGCCAGAATAGGAGAATGGTGTGTTTGTGTGAACTAATATAAATTAAATG
>JAEANM010016113.1:0-13384 GCA_017656035.1 Myanophis thanlyinensis
AATATAATATATAATATAATATAATACAATATATATATATTTAATAAAATATAATAACATATAATATATAATGTGAAGGAACACGCTTCCTAACTAGTCTCTAAATGTAACCATGGATAAGGTGCTTTCATATAACTTTGGAAAGGAAACTCTGTAAGCAGGAGGCCATTATTTTACTACTTCCCCTCTTGCTTTTGATTCATGTAGTCCTTGACTTATAACCATTCATTTGGTGATGGTTTGAAGGTACAACAGCACTGAAAAAAATAATTTCCAACTAATCCTCACACTTATGACTTGTCAACTGGAATGTATTTACAAAAGAATCCTGGGATCACATGATCATCTTTTGAGAACTTCCCAGCTAGCTTCTGATAAGCCAGATCAATTGGGTGGAGGGGGGAGGGGATGATCCAGGATGGTCCGTGTGATCCAGAGCTGCCTCAGGTAGGTCGCAAAGGCCTGTTGATAGAAAGAGGACACTGTCTGAAGGTAAGTGACATCTGGCCAACCTGGGGGATCTGGGGAATAGTGTGTGGTGGCCTTTTTGAATGGCAGTAGTGGTGCTAGGGCTGATGTTGAGGCCCTGGTCTCCACTTCAGGCCCAGTTTGGTACTGCTGCTGAGTATTGTTATTTGGTGTAGCTTAGATCAGGGATCTTCAACCTTGGCAACTTTAAGATTTGTGGACTTCAACTCCCAGAATTCCTCAGCTGGCTAAGGAATTCTGGGAGTTGAAGTCCACAAGTCTTAACGTCGCCAAGGTTGGAGACCCCTGGCTTAGATGATGGGGGAGATAGATAAAACTATCTTTTATTTGGGTCGTTGCATGTGTGTGACACACTGTCAGAATCAAGTTGGGCATTTTCTGAATTTGTGACATGCTGACCCCAAAAGTTTCGCCAATGCTGCCCTACATCAAGAATTACAGCTGAAATACCAGTAGTCCATGACTTACAACAATTCATTTAGTGACCGTTCAAAGTTACAACGGCACTGAAAAAAAGTGAGTTATGATCATTTTTCACACTTATGCCTGCCACAGCATCTCCAGAGTCATGTGATTTACATTTGGATGCTTGACAACTGGTTCATATTTATGACGGTTGCAATGTCCCTGGGTCATGTGATCACTTTTTGCAACCTTTTGTTAAGCAAAGTCAATGGGGAAGCCACTTAACAATCGTGTTTCCAATTTAACAGCTGTAGGGATTCACTTAACAAACATAGCAAGAAAAGTCAGCAAAACACACTAAACAAATTTCTCACTTAGCAACATAAATTTGGGGCTCCATTGTGGTCATAAGTCAAGGACTACCTGTAGTTAGGGCTGCTTCTTACTCTCCTCTGCCTTGCTGTTTAACCCCCCTTTCTCAGTTGGATCACCTCCATTCTGTCCTCTCCAATTTTTCCTCCCTATCTACTCTTTTTCAACACTGACTGTCTCGGTCAATGGACATGAGCACTGTGTCCTAGAGTCGGACACAACTGGTCAAGGACATTTTTACCTTTTACTCGTCTACTCTTCTTGACTCTTTATACCAGGATTATCCTGGCCAGTAAGGGAGTTTTCCTTACTGGTGAAACTGAGCAACTGAGCAGAAGACTGGAGGGAATTTTTGCATCCAGTTATCTCTTTCTACCTTGTTGCTATCTCTCAGGTCATTTTCCTGTTTTCCTCTTTCAGAGAAAGAAAAGATTTCCTAGCTTTTCTTCCTTGTTGTTGTTGTTTCTCATTAGTGATACCTTTTCCCTTTCCCAGTCTTCTTATAGCATCCTGTTGTCTGGTTTGACCTCCCCTGCCACCTATATCTTCCTTATTTCTCAACATACATTTCTACACCTCAAATTTCCTCCCTGATTCTTCTCCATCTTACAGCAGTTTATAATCCCCCCCCATTTTATCTATTTCGTTTGCACCTCTGCTCATCCTTTTCCCCATGATACTCTTAACATCAGCAGAAAATTTCCAATTTATTGCCACTATACAGACCCTTCGCAATCAGATTTAACTTTGTTGAGACCTCTTTGTAAAGCCCCATCAGTTTGCACCAGACTTTTAACTGCTAAACTCCAGTCCAAGTATTGTGTTGCACCAGCAAAATAATTAATTTTTATAAATATGCATGACTTCATTTCAAACTATGGCTTTGAATTCATTAACCTACAAATAATATGCTATAAATAACCTGCAGCAAATACGTGCAATGAATTTAAATATGATTTGTAAGAGCTAGTTCAGGCAAGATCTGGAGTACATTGCCTGAATACAAAATAATCCATTATTTTAACAAAAGACAGGAAGAAACTGTTCTGTGTGCTGAAAAGAGAGACTTCAAGTGTGTTGCCCTGCATAGATGAGAGAAAAAGGGGCAAAAATCCAATCTTTGATTTTTACTATAAATGGAATATACATATAATACACAGGAATAAATATGAGGACTATCCACAAAATAGATTACGTTTTGCGATAGAAAAAAAAACAAAGTGTAGGAAAAAAAATATTACATACACTTGAAAGTGACACTTAAATACTATTTTTCAACATATTCACCGAACAAATTGAGGCACTTATCATAGTGGTGAACAAGCTTTGTAATTCTACTGTCATAAAATTCAGCCACCTGAGACACCTTAGTCATGCCCGCCTGCAGTTCTGCTGTTCATCATGAACATTAGTTCGGCCATTTTTAAACTTAATGCACCATTGGTGCACTCCACTTTCAGTGATGATGATGTCCCTGTACATTTCACACAGTTGCTGAAAAATTTCAATCAGTTTATGGTTTTTTGCCAACAAAAACCTTATCACTGATTGCACCTCACAACTCGGGGGATTTTCAATTGGAGCACACATTTCAAATGTTTGCTGTGAAATAACGGGCGATACGAACCTCCCACTAGCACAACTAGATGCAGACTGAGCAGCGGACGCACAGACCAAAGATGGCCGTGCTAGCTCTGCCCCTTCTTGCTACAGACGAAAACATAATCTATTTTGTGGATAGCTCTCGTATATATCTAAGAATGAGGAAATATTTGTATCGAACATTGAATTCACAAGCAGGTTCTTACAACCAGTGTTACTGAATGAATTTTTTGAAATTCCAAAAGTCTTAGAATAGAGATTAAACAATCTTAAAGGACAATATATATAATAAAGTTTTTTTTAACTTTGGCAACTTTATGATGTCTGGATTTCAGCTCCTAGAATTCCCCAACCTCATACTCGATTGGAAAATTCTGGGAATTGATGTCCATCCTTAAAGTTATCAGGCCTGAGAAACACTGATTTAATATGTGATTGTGATGGGCAAACACTATATATTGGAAATTATACTTCCTGCTGGAATCAAAATCATAGAAGAATTATGTTTTGGGCCATGATGAAAACAAAAAAGTTAAGCCTAATTATTTCATTCTCCCAAGAAATAAATGTAGATCAATTTTGCAGATAAAATAATTATAAATTTAAAAAAATCTCTCTTGTGTAAATATTAATAAACTGTACAGAGAAGGAATTATATTAGTAAATTGGTTTTGCACAAATCATAGCAGTTTTAAACAGCTGTAATTTATTTCTTTTAATCAATGAAAATCTGGTATAATTATATGGGAAGTTAGAAAGCTACCTAGATTTCTATTTAAATAAACTAAAGCTCTGCTCAAGTTTAAAGAAACATATTTCACTTAAATATATTTGCATTATGCATGTATTAAACAAATAAGAACAGACAATTAATTTATTTTAATCCTTGCAAAGCATACAAATAATAAATTTTTGGTTTAAGGACCAAAGTTAAGGACAATCTGGTCTGAAATTAAGCAGTACAATGCTTAAAATTTTAAAGAGTTTTTAAAATTGTGCTATTTTATGCAATATCAGTCAGAAATCAGTAAGCTAGTATTATCTATGAATCTAAACAGAAATAATGCATACGTTCTATATTTGAATGACACACAAAATCACTAGGAATGATTCATAAATCATGACCAGAAGTTGCATTACGCTAGCCACTTTTGAAAGGAGTGGTTTCCAACTGCATATGGAATTCAACAGATTTGTGACAATGGTTTTATAATTAAGTTTGATGTGCAAATGTAAAACATATTTGAGAAATTTTAACCAACAAATAATGCAACAAGAAGTTTGCTCTGGAGTGTTGAAATGTCTTTGTTTTTATTTCACCATGAGACATTTGGTTGAAAGAACAGAAGTTACTCCAAGGTTTAATTCCCATCTTCCAACCTCTAGGAAGGCATACCTTGCCTCACAAAGTTAAAACAGCTTTTGTTTTTGTTTTTTTAAAATCAGTTCCTTAACATGGTGAATATTTAACATTAAGATTGTAATAACATTGGATGATGTTTTAGGAGTTTGTTTTTAAAGTATTGCATGTAATTGTCTGAATTATATATTATGTAGAAAAGTAGGAAGGGGCTCAGGATGCATAAAGTTTGGATCAAGTGAGTTTAAAAAATTGCCTTTTACTTCATGAAGTCATCTAGGCTCTACCACTGCTACTTAAAGCAGTATAGGTAGTCTGTGACTAACAACCACAACTGAACCCAAAATTTCTGTTAAATGAGTTTTACCTTATTTTACTTTTCTTGCCATAGTTGTTAAGGAATCACTGCAATTGATAAATTAGTAACCCGGTTGATAGGTGAATCTGAATTCCCCATTGACTTTGTTTGTCAAAAGGTTGCAAAAGGTGATCACATGTCCTTGGGACATAGCAATGGTCATAAGTGTGAACCAGTTACTAAACATCTGAATTTTGATCACATGATCATGGGGATGCTACAAAGCTCATAACTGTGAAAAATTGTCATAAGTCACTTTTATCAGTGCCATTGTAACTTTGAACAGAAATAAGTCGAGGATTACCTGTACATGCTCCTAAAGATATTAAAAGTGATAATTGAAGGAGAATTCAAGGATGGGAATACCACATACCACATAGTAGTTTGGAATTTTGTTTTTAAGAAAATTAAGTTACTCTTTTGTAACTAACGTTAAAATGTTAAATAAAAAACATACTATTCTATCAAAATTTAAGTATTTAATATTCTATTTCATTATATACTTTTGACTGGTTTTACTGAGATGCATTTATATTTATGGAGCTTTTCTATGGGATTTATTAATTTATGTTTTTCTGCAATGGCTACTTTATTACTTGTAAGCTGTGTAGAATTCATGTTGATTGGAGACCACCATGTTCTTTATCCAAAATCTTCTTCTTTTTGTTCTTTTGGCTGTTCCCGCTAGGGGTCGCCACAGCGAATCATCTTTTTGCACCTAACTCTATCTTCAACATCCTCTATTCTCACCCTAATTGACTTCATGTCCTCTTTTAGCCTATCTATATATCTCCCTTTTGGCCTTTCTCTTGACCTCTTGCCTGGCAGCTCCATTTCCAACATCCTTCTACCAATATAACCACTCTCCCTACTCTGCACATGTCCAAACCATCTCAATCTGGCCTCTCTGACCTTGTCCCCAAAACAGCCAACCTAAGCTGTCCCTCTGATGCGCTCATTCCTAATCCTGTCCATCCTGGCCACTCCTAAAGAGAACCTTAACATCATCTCTTCTACCTGCATCTCTGCCTCTTGTCTTTTCCTCACTGCTACAGTTGCTAACCCATACAGCATAGTTGGTCTCAGTACTGTCTTGTACACCTTTCCTTTGCTTCTTCCTGATACTCCTCTGTCACACAACACTCCTTTGTCTGACCTACACATCTCACTATTGTCGTATTCTTCTCATACATATCCGGGACTACTCTGAAATACTTCTCTGCCACTCCTGACATCCTCATACAATACCATAGCTCCTCTTTTGGCACTATCATACACTTTCTCTAAATCCATAAAGAAGCAATGCAGTCCTTCTGACCATCTGTATACTTCTCCATTAACATTCTCAGGGTAAAAATTGCATCAGTGGTGCTCTTTATGGGCATGAAGCCATACTGCTTCTCACAGATATTCATTTCCTTAGTCTAGCTTCCACTACTCTTTCCCTTAGCTTCATTGTGTGGCTCATCAACTTTATACCTCTGTATTTGCTACAACTCTGCACATCACCCTTGTTCTTAAAGATGGGCACTAGAACACTTCTCCATTCCTCAGACATCTTCTCACTCTATTGAACAAACTAGATAGAAACTTCATTGTTGTCTCTCCTAGACACTTCCACAGGTATGTCATCTGGACCAACAGCCTTTCTACTCTTCATTCTTCTTAGAGCCTTCCTCACCTCATCCTTTCTAATCTTTGCTACTTCCTGCTCTACAATATTCCCCTCTTCCCCTCTTCTTTTCCTCTCATTTTCCTCATTCAAAGTTCCTCAAAATACTCTTACCATCTTCTCTGCACACTCTTCTCACTTGTCAGCACCTTTCTATCTCTGTCTTTAATCACCCTTATCTGTTGCATGTCCTTCCCATCTCTATCTCTTCTTCTCGCTAATCTGTACAAATCCTTTTCACCTCTCGTTTCTAATCTGGCATACAACTCATCATATGCTTTCTGTTTGGCCACTGCCACCTCCCTCTTCATTCTATGCTGCAATTTTTTGTAATCCTGTCTACTGTCTTCAGTCCTTTCTAAGCCCCACTTTTTTTCAGCTAACCTCTTCCTCTGGATGCTGTCCTGTACTTCCTCATTCCACTACCATGTTTCCTTATCTTCTTTCTTCCTTCCAGATGACACCTAGCACCTTCTTAACTGTCTCCCTGATCACTTCTGCTGTAGTTTCCCAGGCATCTGGGAGTTTTTCCTGACCACCCAAAGCCTGTCTCAACTTCTGTTTGAATTCCTCACAACATTCTTCCTTTTGCAACTTCCACCATTTGGTCTTCTTCTCTATCTTTCCCCTCCTCTTCGTCCTGACTGTCAGAGCCATCCTGCACCCACCATCCAATGCTGTTTGGCTACACTCTCTCCTACCACCACTTTTCAGTCACTAATGTCTCTCAAATTGTCTCATCTACACAGAATATAGTCTACCTGCGTACTCCTACCTCCACTCTTATATGTAAATCTGTGTTCCTCCCTCTTCTGGAAACAGGTGTTAGCAACAACCATTTCCATCCTCTTAGCAAAGTCCACCACCATCTGTTCTTCTAGGTTCCTTTCTTTAATACCAAACTTGCCTATCACCTCATCATCATCTTTGTTCCCCTCACCCACATGCCCGTTGAAATCTGCCCCAATCACCACTCTCTCCCCTCTGGGAGTACTCTCCATCACCTCATCTAACTCATTCCAGAATCTCTCCTTTTCTTCTAACTCACACCCTACTTGTGGAGCATAACCACTGACTACATTCATCATTACCCCTTCAATTTCCAGCTTCAAACTGATCACCCTGACACTCTTTTCACCTCTAAAACATTCCTCACAAGCTCCTCCTTCAGGATCATTCCTACCCAATTTCTCTTCCTATCAGCACCATAGTAAAACAGTTTGTATCCCCCTCCAATACTATGTGCTTCCACCTGGTCTTCTGCACATACAGTATTTCTACCTTCCTTCTCTCCATCATGTCTGCCAGCTCTCTACCTTTCCCTGTCACTGTGCCAACGTTAAGCGTCCCTATTCTCAGGCCTATACTCCTGCCTTTCCTTTTCTCTCTGTTTACAAATCCTTCTGCCTCCTCTCCTTCAACCAACAGTAGTTCAATTTCCGCCAGCACTGGTCAACAGCACTGGTGGCAATCGTTGTTAACCCAGGCCTCAACTAATCCAGTATAGCATTAACATTGATGATTTGCATATTTAGATTTGGCATGTTTTTACACCGGATGCCCTTCCTGACACAACCCTCTCTATTTATCCGGGCTTGGGACTGGCACAGAAGTCACTGGCTTGCAGGATTGCGCTCTTTATCCAAAATATTTATAATATAATATTTTATTTTATTATAATATAATAATATAATAAAAGCAAATAATTCTTATAATTATAATAATGTCTCAAGGGTACAGACAAGAAGAATTCAAAATAACAAAGTATCATTTAAAGTAAGAATAATAAAATAATAATAAAAATCCACATTAAAAATAAATATTTAATACATTTTGCAGTAAAATGAAATCCTGTTAATTATGTTATGTTAAAGGTAAAGATGAATATTTCTCATGTCTATTCATGTCTGATTCTAAGGGATCTCAGTTTCTTAGTCAAGAAAGCCAGTGTTGTCCAAAGACATTTCTGTGGTCATATGGCCAGCAAGACTATATGCTGAGGTGAATGGAACACTGTTTCCTTCCTACCAAAGTGGTACCTATTTATCTATTTGCATTTACATGCTTTTAAACTGCTAGGTTTGCAGTAGCTGGGGCAAATGATGGGCAATCTCATCAAATGACATTCAGATCTTGAATCCGGGCTGTCAGCTTTCTAGCTGATAACTCACCATCTTTAACTGCTGAGCCACCATGCCCCCATAAATAGTGTTAAAAGTACCTATTACTGCAACCATCTGTTACTATTGCATCACAATTAATTATTCCATGGTAGGAAACTCTGTTATTTTGTAGATTTTAAACAATTTCCTTCTGTTTTTAAAATTAAATGTGGCTGTACTTATGTATATCAAAAATGTTTTAACAAAATTTGAAACATTCAAAACAACAGTATTGGGGCAATCAACGTTAACATTTCTATGTTAGAGACAAAAAACAAACACTCATAATCAAGACATACAAGCAAATTATAATAAAATTTATGTAAATTGATGAATTCACCAATTCCTTTTTTGCATTTCCTAACTTAAATCTTTTCACAGGAACTTGTAGAAAACATTGCTGGACCTTATTTTCCACATTTGCTAGTAACATCATAGAATGATATAATGTAAGAGTTGTAAGTAACCTTGGAGATAATATATTATCACCTGTAGGAAGCCCACAGACAGTGCATGACAACAAATTCAATTACGATTAAAATATAGACGTGTATTCCAGATATTATGTAATCCCATTTAAAAAAATATTTACATGATTGGACATCAATTCTGCAGTTTTACTCTATAAGATATAAGAACATAATATTCTGCATAAGAACGGTACAATTTCTCATTATTGATGCTAGTACATTTATAGTTAGCCACACTAGGTTACATCTGTAGTAAATTATCAAACATGCTATCAAATTGATACTGGATGTTGTCCAGTTATTCATTCAGTTAAAAGATTCAGTTAAGCAACCCTATGGCTTTATAATGTTTTTCCTTTTGTTCAACTGTGAACAATTCTTGGACACTGCCTAGAGAATTTCCTGCAATTTTCTTGACAAAGTTTCCCAAAAGAGGTTTGTCACTGTTTCCTTCCCAGTGTTGATGCTTTAACCACTATAGCAAATTAGGTCTCACATTATTTATATACCAAATTACTTTAACACAAACATGTGAATTAACTCTATCAATTCATTATTAAATGTAACTTCTGTCACAATTTTAGTTTATGCACCAAAATATTTTATTTAAACTTTTTGCGACATGAAATAATAAATAATATTTTTAGGGAAAAGTTAATGATTGCCACCACTAAAAAGATTTGTCTCCTGATTAAAAAGTATATATCGATATAGCAATTAAGAAGACCATAGTAACGAGCATATGACCCCTTACCAGATGATGGAGGTGTAGATTTTCTGGAAGTGGGTACTACATCACCCAAACTAGATGATGAATTTCCTCCTGATTTACTAGAATAAACAAATAAATAATCTTTTGATTATCTCATAATTTCCTTGAATTAGCAACAAGAGATAATGTGATAGTTTTCTTTTTGAATGCTAATAGAATAATATGTATTATAATATTCCAGTATGGCAAACCACAAGGAAAATATAAACAGCCTATCTGTATAAATAATTATATAATAAAGTGCTCTAATGTATATTTGAAATGGCTCCAAAATTCAAAATCCAAATCACAATCAAGATAGACTTTTATTGCTATATATCTTACAAAAAATTAATCTATAAATATTAAACTGAATATCTTATTTTTTAATGGCTTTTCTTCAATATGATCATTTTTCACAGGTGTATGCAACAACTTTATACGATGAGTGATTGTATTACTGCTGGAGGTAACTTGCATTTTCTATTACTGATTTGTGAAGTCAGCTTTGAACTAAGAACTTTGGATCTTTCAAGGAAATGAATTAACAGGCTAGAAGGGACAATAATTTTACTAGCTGGAAAGGCTTCAGCAAAGACATATTGACTACAATGAAATTGGTCACTGGAGTCTTCCCTCTACCTATCTCCAGACTTATTATTAACAAGTCAAAAACTTTCTGTT
Organism: Myanophis thanlyinensis; assembly: GCA_017656035.1. Classification (NCBI taxonomy): domain Eukaryota; kingdom Metazoa; phylum Chordata; class Lepidosauria; order Squamata; family Homalopsidae; genus Myanophis; species Myanophis thanlyinensis. The sequence continues at coordinate 10,326 of JAEANM010016113.1, forward strand.
GAATAAAGTGGAGCCTTTTTATTGATTAAAAACATAATAATTCAAGTAGAATTAAATCAACATTAAAAAAATCACAAGGATTTTGAAGAAATACGTGATTTCTATAAAAAAATAAACAGTACATTTTAGAGAACTTTTTGAAAATTAAGATTACTTTTTACATATACCCCAGCTTAGGCAGAATTTTCACTATAGGACTGTGCATATCATCTTTTGACACATATATCTGGTTTTTTACAGATGTTATTTTTAATTAAGAGTTCTTAAGAAAAAGTTTTGCCAATGATACATATAGATTCTGATAGCAGAGAATATTTGTAACTCAGAGTTGAACTGTTGAATCCTTGTTAGCACTGATGAAATTACCTAGTTTGGTAATGAAATGTGTACAAGAAAACAACCAAGCTCAGAAAACACCAATGAATCCATGATACATATAGATACCTAAATATGTGAAATTGCAGGAATACAATTTAAAAGTTTGTTTTAAAAGGATTTGTGGCCCCTAATAGAGCTATTTCCTATTATATAGTTTCCTACACAAACTATCACATTACTGTATATAGTTTAATTAGATACAAACTAATGGACCAAAGGTTCTTACTTGAGGCACAAATAAATCAGACTTGAATTATCCTACATCAGAAACATAAAAAGACATAACTCCTTGAGAACTCTATAATACTGGGAAAGGTAGAATGAAAGAGAAGATAAGGACAGCTAGCAGCAAGGCAAATGGACTTGATTTGAGTAGCAATTGGTATACATTTTTAAGTCTTGAAGGACCAGATTATAGACAAATCACCTAGGAGAACATTTATATGGTTATTAAAGATCAAAACCAAGTTGACAGCAAATAATCAATAAAAGTATACAATATTTCAGAAGGTGATCTTGGCAGTATGTTCATAACATTAATTTTATTTTACAATATTTAGAAATATTCTAATCAAGTGTCTGACTTCCTCTAATTTACCTATGGGGTAAATTCAAGATCATTTGAATTTTACAATAATAACAAAACTACTTAGCTAAAGTCATGATTTCAGCTAGAAGCATATTATTTAAGATTAAAATGTCAATATATAAAAACCCTGAATACTATCAAAGTTATTTCAATGTAATAAATGGCACACAGTGGATTATTTAATTACATACTAGAATATCCTTTAGCCCCTGACCTAAGTCATTTTGTATACATCTTAATAACAATGAAATTATATTGCAGTGTCTGCTCTGAAATTGCTGCAGCTAAAGACAAAGTGACCACTTAAAGGTGACCAAGGGAAAATAAAGAAATAATGTTTTTCATATGATTTTTTAGTCTTAAACAGATGTTAGCTAGTTGAAATAATGACTTCCTCTGTTGACATTAGGGCTAAACTTCTGATAATGCGAAACAAGTTCTAATAACATGTCTGCAGTTTCAAATCTAAGAAGGACAGAGGAAATGAACCACCATTATAACATGAAATATTATCTTTTTCCCTTCAACAGCTTCATTGTTTTAACATAAAATCTAAGGAAGGAATTCTGGTCAATCAAGCTTTCTGATTCTGTGTTATAAAACAATAAACCAAATTTAGATTCATGCCAAATTTTGTTAAGTCAGTCATATTGTTGGGACAGAGGTAGTTTTCAAGAGAAGAAAACCGAAATAGTCTTGCATGTTTTTATAGCCATTTAATGAGCCTGTACAATGAATAATTCAATGATGTCATAATGTTTTCCATTTTTCACGCAATTAAAAAATGGTATGTGAACATCAGCAAGATATAGTTGCATAACGACATTCAAAACCTTTCCTAGAATTAAAGGATTAAAAAGATTTTTGGGGGGGTCAGACATGTTTGAGCAAGAGATGATATATACTATAGTGAAAATTCTGCCTAAGCTGGGGTTATATAAATAAAAGATAACTTTCTTAGATTTTTCACTTTTCTCCTTTCAATGAAAGAAATAAAAACTAATGTTTATTTTAAAAACTGATTTTGTTTGAAAATGACTGAATATTACCATAAACAAATGGATTTTTGTTATATAACTTGATCAGACATAATTTCATAGACATTTTTAATTACCTAGAGTAAAATTTTCCTTGCTTAGCTTTTTGTTCATGCTGCATCCTCATGTTCTCTAATTTCACTGGACTTGGTATAAATCCTATTTCACAGCCTTCTTTTACCAATCGTCCTATCCACCAGTCATTGTTAAATTTCTGAAAGAATGTCAGAATTATTTTGTTTTTATTTATCAGTATCAATGTATTTTTGTGCTGCCTATGTAATTTTATCAAGCAAGATTAATATATTCAGAAAACTCAATGCATTCTATTTATTTCATGATTAAATGCCCACAAAATATACTTATTTACATATGTAAATTAAACTGTATATCAGCAATTGTACAACCAACATATTTTCAAACTTTTGAATTAAATTTCTCCATGAAATATAACACGGTGAATGCCAGTAATAGATTTATACACGGAATGTCCAGTTGCTGCATAATTCTGGGAATCGAAATTCACACAGTTTAAAATTACTGAGATTGAGGAACAGAGGTCTATATCTTTATACGTTTCAAATACAAGAGATTACTGCTGTTTGGATCCTTCCATTATTTTCCCAATAGTTTTTAGAATATTCAACAGGAAAAAACTGCTACTTAATGCTTTCTGATTGATAATGCTAAGACCCGTATTTCAGAAAACACCAAAGTTCAGTAGATTACAGTTTAGCAAGGAGTATTATATTTTAACAATACCCAGAAACAGTATACTCAAAAAACCAGTCTTTTTCAAACTATTTTGCTGTCCATGTGTTGCTATCAATTTATGAGTAGGCAATGATGAAAGATGTGAACTATATTTTTATAATCAGCTTGGACTCAATTCCAGCCTGTAAAAAGGGGGAAATTAACATATTGCAAGGAGCATATAATTATTCTCCATAATATACAAATATCTTCAGCTTTAGGAAAGGACTAATTTTCATTCTTTCCTCATTCACTGCCCCCCCCCACTGAAGGTATATGACACACACACACACACACACACA
>JAEANM010016114.1:0-13383 GCA_017656035.1 Myanophis thanlyinensis
GCTGGCTGAGGGATTCTGGGAGTTGAAGTCCACAAGTCACAAAATGGCCAAGTTTGCCCACCCCTGGTCTAGATGGAATAGGGAACCAAATATTAGTCCAAATAACAGTAGATTCTTCCTTGTTTGAAGGTACAAATAGAGTACAGGTTGAAACCTTTGAATGACTTTCAATATTGGATAGAAGAATAAACAAAAGCTGCCATAGTACATTCAGTAAATTTCATTGTCACGAAGATGAATATTTGATGTACGGTAAATATGTTTAAAGCTTCCTAAATGTGTTTGTGGATTGGAGATGAGTTGTCTCAAATTCTTATACAAACATGAGTGCAGACATCCTTGTTCAAAATCAACCTTTGAAGATTAACTTGGGAGGGCTTGGTTTCTTGCTGAATATTAATCTTTTATAATTCCTGGACAATGCTGCTGTTTGTTCCCTTCTTCTCTTTTCTATTCTATTCAGCTTTGTTTTCCCATCTTCTCTCTTTCTGTTCCTCCTTTGATTGTAAGAGAGAATGGGACATATAGATGGGGATCTATTTGTTTTTTAAAATGGACTTTCTCTTGCAGGCAATTAATTTTAAACAGTAAGTATTAATTCAGTAATAATAACAGCTTCCATGTCTCTTTCTTGGTACATACAAGCATGGGTGTAAATGTATCTCCAGTTCAAATAATAATAATGATATACTTGCAGGCAAAATGCAAAAGTGTTTTCTGATGCTCTTTTCCTGAGGTATAAATTGTACTGTTTTGGCACTATAATTTCATACACAGCAAATAATATTTGATATTTTATAATTTGTTTTCTACAGGGTGCTTGTATGCTTTAGGGTTGGGTGGGCTAGATTATACATGAAATAAAACGTAAAAAAATGTATGAATATGAAAAGAAAAGCTATAACACAATGTTATATGGAGCTCAGCTTAGGTCATATCCCTATTTACACTTTCTGGAATTAATTCAATCAATTTTAAGGGCAATCTTTCAAGTTGCTACTCTATTCCCAATGTCATTTCGTGACTTGAGGCTCTACTTTTGAAGAATCATAATTTTTAGGCATTTGTTAAAACTGAATTTAACCTGCTTGGGTTTGGCTGCCTTTGTACAGATAGATCTATCAAACTTTTTGGAGTTGCTGTTTGAAGGCAAGACTCCAGTAGTATGGCTTTTCTACAGGGACCTTCCTTACAGTAGAACTGGGGAGTTTCTTAACTGATATTAATTTCAAAAAAGTTTTTTTAAATTGGGATATAATCATTTTTTTCCTCAGAAGATAGCTGATTACAGATCGTTATTAAATACTATAGTTTTAAATACAAAAGAGCCTTCACACTGTCAAGGTGCTAGGTGTTACTATTTAGGACACCTAAAAATATTTATGATAGAAAAGAGCTTGCCTTTGTACTTCTCTAGGGTGTTTAAATAGAACGTCTTCCTAAGTCTGCATTCTATAAAGATACATGGTGCCATCCTATCTTCTCAATTTTGCAGTCCTTCCAATGTGTTAAAAGAAAAATATTTGATGGGTTCAGCTTTGGGCCCTAAGTTGTATGCATTCTTTAAATAAATAGTAGTACAAGCTCAGAAGAAAGAAGGGACCACATCAAAAATACTAAGATGCTAACAAGAGAAGTAAAAGTGCTAACTGCTGAGAATGCAAGCCATGCCCCCAAAGGATTAAAAATTAGCTCTGGGGACTCCAGATAAAATAACAGTTTAACTACTAAATTTTAGGCTTTTTGTTTAAACTAGAGGTTCTATATGTAGGGAAGTATAATTTTATGTATGATTTCAGTAAGGTAAACCTATCAGCACACGGACTACTATGTCTCAACAAGTTTCGGTAACTCTAAGGCTCTTTTGATACTGAGCATGTCAATATGTCCATTTGCACATCAGTGTAATTGTGTGCTGATCTCTGGTACAATAAACTCCTTGGGAAAAATTATCTTTCACAATGCCTGCTTAGATGGACAAGATCAAGGAAGTAATGCTTGGAATAAATTCAGAATCTTGGAAAGTGTAAAAATTTCCCACTCTGATTTAATTAAATGATTTGAAATGTTTCTTCTGAGGTTTCTTTCCACCTGGGCTAAGATAAGCTGCAGGAAGACCAAGAAATGAATTAGAAAGTTATTATCAGCCATCAAGATACAAAGAATTTTCCATTCCTTTTCTGGCCTTCCTGCAATTTCTCACAACATTACTAGAAATATGTCATGTCACAATCCTCCTTTTTTTGTTTGCCAATTCAAATCCACAGATAAAGTTACATTTTGTATACTGGTTAGTAGGATTAGAGAAGAAAATGGTATCCTTGCACATTTCTAATAGCTTTTAACTGTGTATTTGACATAAATTTGCTTGTGATCTTGGTTTGGAGTTGTTTTATGTTGTTTTCTACCATTTTCTGCATGTATGTATATGAACATTTCCCACAAGAGAGTTTTACTGATATACGTTTTTTACAACTCTCTAGGATCTGATCCATATATATATATAATAAAATAAATATAAAATATATTTAATTCTTTATAGGTACATGACCTTTGTCCTGGCTTGCCTATAATATATAGAATAATTACCATATTTTTCGGACTATAAGATACATCGGACCATAAGATACACCTAGGTTTAGAGGAGGAAAACAAGAAAAAAAGATTTTGGCCTCCTTGCATCCTGTTTTCGGCCTCCCTGGCCCCTAGAGGCACTCTCCAGGCCAAAAATGGGCATGTTTTTTGCCTCCAGAAGCCTCTGCAGGTCCCGTTTTTGCCCTCTGGACATCGGGGAGGGCAAAAACAGGATGTGCGGAGGGTTCAGCAAAGTGCTTCTGGGGGCTGGGGAGGCCGAAAATGGGACACACAGACACTTTGGGAAGCCAAAAACAGGCCTGTATTTGTTCTATAAGACGCACAGACATTTCCACCCACTGTTTTTTTTTTGGGGGGGGGGGAAAGTGTGTCTTATAGTCAAAAAACTACAATAAGCCTACTTCGTTCTCTTTGGGATAACTAAGTCATTTAAGCAACATGAAGTAATTGATGTAATCATTTGTATAGATAATAGTTTAAATAATTAAATGTGGTCTACAATAAGTCTCTCAACTAGAGGAATGGTTTTGAAGTGATTAGAAGGATAAGTATTTTTCAAGAGAAATGTGCACAACATGGAAGCTAAGTTTTAGTCTGAAGTGGAAACGCACTGCCACATTCCAGAAATACTACTGAACTGTTTAGATGGGTTGAATTCAACGGAAGCAAAGCCAAAACAAAAACTGGAGGGATCTCAGAGTGATTAAGCATTAGTCCCTCTTCTCTTTCTTCTGAATGGCCTTGGACTGGACCACCCATCTACCCCATCTACTCAGCCCTTTCCCTTCCCTCCCTTCCACCACTGCTGATGTCTCAATGTGGCATGTCTCCCTGAATTGCCAACCACACATTTTTCCTGGCATCTTAATTTCCCTCCCTTCCCACTATTGCCCCTTCTACTGCTTGTATGTTCCAGTTTATAGCTAAGTCTCTGAACTGCCTGTTCAGTCCCATATGTGGACCCAACCACCCAAAACAGATCAATTCATGCTCTGTGTACAAACACATGGTCTTTGCACATCCTCGCTTATCGGTCCAGCAAAAGAGATGCTTTTGGTAGTCCTTTCAAAGGAATGAACAATGCCTTGTACTTAGGAACACGGCTATTTGCTTCAGCATTGGTTCTGGGGATCATTTAAATTGCTGAATTGCATTTTTCAGACTGCCTTCTGTTTTTGAAAAGTGGCATTAACAGATGTTGCAGTTTCCAGAATGACAGCTGCAACTTTAAAAAATTCAATATTTTGTTTCCTCAGCTGACGATGCTAGAGAAGCAGTAAAGCTTGGCATAAATGGGATTCTGGTATCAAATCATGGTGCACGTCAACTGGATGGTGTTCCAGCTACTGTGAGTATTAAAGGGAAAAAAAACCTAAGAGTTGGTCTTAGGGCTTGGCAAATCATTTGAATAAAGCTAGAGCTATCAAGCAGCAGATATTTCTCTAAAACCAGAAAACATTTTGGCTTTCAGAGATGCTGCAGTGATAATATTTGATACTAGCGAACTACTATTGACTTGCTTGGTTTTTGAAAAAACACATAATACGAAATAGATTAATTTACTTGTCTAATATTAGATTTTGTTCTTTAGTGCTGAATGCAAGCTTTTTTTTTCAAGCTTAAAAGTATTGCTACCTTATTTTTATTTGCTAGAGCATCATAAAGCAAAACGTTACAAGCGTATGCATATTTTTACTTGTATTAGTCTGCTAATTATGTTTTCATCATAAAATAATCTATCCTGTCTTGATAGCATGATTATCAAAGGATATAAAAGAAGCTTGGAAGTCTTTGTGTGGCTGGAACTGGTTCAGCTTGGCTAAAGATAGAACTACTTCAAATAAGATTTAGCATGTTTAGCAGTTATTTTAGCAGTTTATCAATAATCTGTGACTCCCTTTCCTGTTGATGCTTTAATGTTTATAGTGTTGTATTTCAGAAAAACTGTAAACTAATTACTTGCTATAAAGTATTCCCAAGAAACATTTTAAATAAAGGTAATTAACATGGCAAACATAAACCTTAAAATATTAAATGAAATTCAGGCCCAATAAATGCTTGATTAAAACAAACAACAAAATTACTCTACCATAGTTAATGTACCAGTTGATTTATCTTAGACACTCATACTAATTACGTGAAAAGCAAGAGAATGATTCTAAAGCAAAAAAACAAACCCAGTAAATTTGCTATGCTAATAAGATATGCAAGGTCCTAGTAATTTGTCCAATACTGCTAACTGACAGGGGAAAAAAGAGGAAATTTTAGCCCTCTCTAAGCAGTTTACAAAGTCAGACTATTATCCTCAACATTCAATGGAGAAAAGTATATTCTAATCTTTTTCCATTCCACCGAATCAGGAGGAATGCTCAAAGTATATTCTTGTCATGTCAATGGCATAAGATGGTTGTCAATGGATGAAAGTTGGGTGATGTGTGATCCAGAAAATTACATAAATCTAGCAATTGACATAGCATGTTGACTGATGATTGCTTGATTGTGTGCCATCAAATTGTTTTTGATTCCTAGCAGCCTCGTATATTTTCTCCATGATGAGCTATCCCTAATCTGTTCTTTCAAGTTTCCTAATGGGACACTGATCATCACAGTAACCAAATCCATCCTGGCTGCTGGTCATCCTCTTTCTTTCTTTCTTTCCTTCCACCTTTCCCAACATTAGAGTCTTTTTCAGAGAGCTGGATTTTCACAGAACGATCTGAGGTAGGATAATTTAACCCTGACCATTTATGCCTTGACTGAGAACTCTGGGTTCATCTGTTCAATGATCCATTTATTTGGGGGTTTCTTGGCTGTCCATGATATCCTCAGATGTTTTACTCAACACTAAGTTCAAAAACATCAATACTGCTTCTTTAAAATCCAACTCTCGCTTCCGTAGAATATCACAGGTAATACCATGGCTTGCATATTTCTGATATTTTGTATGTAATGTACACCACAGTACATTAAAGCCTTAATAAAGCCTGTTTGTTTGGAAGTAGCTCATAATGCAGACCCAGAAGATGTTTATTTAATCTGGGTTCAGCATGTTGTATGAACCTAGTCATGTAATTATTTAAGGCTGTTTGATGGAAGGTGAGGGATGATCAAGTTTACCTTTGCCATGCTTAAGATAAGCATGTATTCATAGGTCTGCTGGCTTTTATTTTCAGAAAAAATGACTATTTTTTTCAAATCTATACAAAAAAAGAAATAACTTTACTGCAGCTGGCATGCCAGTTTAAGAGACTCAGAACAGATTAATCATCCTGGAAAAGGGAAAGGGAAAAAATACGTAAGCATTTTTTTTTTGAAGTGGTACAATTTTGTATTTCAAAATGGGAATTAAGTGGGTAAATTGTTTAAACTAAAAACATAACATGAAACAGTGCCAAGTAAGGCATACAGTCTTTGAATGAACAAAAGTAGGATAATTTGAATGCTGTTTCCAAAGGTGCTACAAATGTAAATGTCCAGTACTGATGCTTGCTTATTAGTAACTCCTTACTGTATATTTGAAAAGAAACTATGAGTTATTCAGCATGAGGGAATATGTAAGGAAAGCATGAAAAATTGGGCTAGTATATAAAAATTATCTTGATTTGACTTCCAGGCTATAGGCTTTTACTACTTATCTCAACATTAATCAAGACTAGTTGCTATTGTTGCTAAGCGAAGGCAGAAGATTACTATACAATTAGTTTTTTATAGGTAGCAAATTACAGCAACATCAATGCAATAAACTGTAATAATGTGTCATATTGTAACTTTGAATAGTCACTAAATGAACTGTTGTAAGTCAAGAACTATCTGTATTACCAAGTCTGAATTAAAAAAAAGAATGAGAATAGGCTATGCAAGTAGGGTGTCCAATCCCTCAGACATCCACAGCAAATATGGACTTGTACGTGCCAAGCACAATGGACCGATGGGAGGGGCAATCCTGCTGTGGGCCAACTGGAGTCCAGCTGTAAACTTTCTTACAAAGACTCACAACAAAAAAGCAAGATTCTTACAGATAGAATGGGCAGGTTTATTGCGCGTGGGGGGGTGGGGCGGGCAGGATTCCAGAACCTCTGTAAATTGAATATGTATATTTTGGCCATCAATTATCAGCAAATACATCAAGACAGGGCCTCCCTAATGCCTTTGAACTTCTTTATAATCAAGTCTTGTTTTAATGGGGAGGATGCTAATTACCGATTTGAGACCACAAAAAAGTCCATCTGTTCTTGTTCTGCAGTATTTTGGAAACGTCTATTTCCCCCAACCCCCGCCCCACTTAAGAAAATTCTATCATAACAGCAAATCTTTGATCTATAGAGATTTTTTTCTTGATAAGCTTTAGACTGTCCACATGGGAGGTCTAGTAGAATAGATGAAAAAATATTATTATTGTATAGGTGGACTAAGGACAAGACCCACACTCACCATTTGCCAGGTCATCTAGATGTTGGGTGCCCCACTGGCCTACTTGAAGGAATATCTTCTTTTTGTGAAAAAGCAAAACAAACATGAGGCTTCTGACCTTATAATTTACTAAATGATAATGGTTTACAGCAGTGGTGAAATTCAATTTTTTCTACTACCGGTTCTGTGGGCATGGCCACAGGATTAAACATCACCAAGCACAGAATTAAACTTCACCAAAGTTACAATGTAATAAGGGGAGAGGCAATTTCTTTGAGCAAGGCAATAAAGATTAGGCTAGAAACAACTGCCAATCTTTACAGGATTGACCCTGCAAAGTGGAAAAAAACAAAACAAAAGGAGATTTCTTGTAATAACCGGTTCTATAGAACCGGTGTGAACCAGCTGAATTTCATCTCTGGTTTACAGTGCACATAAACCCAAACAATAGCTTATCTATAGAAGGCCCAAGAAATGGAAAAAAAGCATGCTTATCAGTAATTATGATAACAAGAATGAATTACTTCTCCCATCTTATATGATACACTGATGCCAGGTATAACTCCATCAATCCATGCTGCTTCCTGTCTATAGGCCTATCCCAATGTTCACCATATTATATTTTAGTGATAGCCAATGTGTCTCATATATTGGGGTGGACTGGGTCTTCATGATGCTGTGAATGAGCACTGCTGCTTTCCTGTCCTTGTTCAAGCATAACACATTCTATTATTCTGAACATCTTTTTGGCAACAATGATCTGACATTGATAGATTTCAAAAAGCTAGGAACAGATTACAGGAAATACCATGGTTGCATTAAAAAGAAAAATCCCAGAAGGTGGCAATGGAAAACTACTTTCACACCATTGTGAAAAAAAATGAATGGATGCTCATGAAGTTACCAAGAATTGACTCAGAAGTGTTATGTTACAAAGGGAAGTTTGAAATATAGTATAGGAAAAGTGTAGAGATATCCCACCAGCCTTGAAAAACATGGTGAGTGCCTCTAAAGAAACTATTGGTCAGCTTGGCTGTAGGGAAGATTATAGAGAAGATAGTAGCTGCACATGCAGCAGATGGTCTGATTCCTTTTCAGATGGGACAGGATTATCAGACTCAAATGATCTGACTCCTATAATGGGACAGGAACGGGGAAAGCAAATGTCATGGATTTACTGGATTCCACAGCTATCTTCAATATCACTCATGATGGTTTTCTTCTAGGCTGGTTGCAAGGATTGGGGAAGGGTTTGGTTGCAGTGGTTCTCCCCCTTTCTGAATGGCTGGTTCAAGTCTCAAGCTAATGTTGTATTGGGGTGTGTAATCCAGCCTTTCTAGCAATTCCCCAACATTCTGTGAACCAAGTAATCTATGTTGATGACGCCCAGGTTTTAATGATATTGTTTTCCACACTGGATGAGCAGACTATTGAGCGTTCTCTTGGTGCTGCGAGGGTTCAGACCCAGGGGAAAGGTTTAAACTTAACTTCCAAAAGACAGATTGACTAGAAAGCTCACTGGTTTCAGAGAAAGACCATTTTTTTTTTAGCTTTATACAGGATTGCATTCCTTGGGCTGGTATGGTGGAATCCCCATGGATGAGTATCTTCTGCTTGAACATCAAATGTACATGCCCAAGAATGTTTTGACACTTACATTTTATGCCAGTTACACCCATGTCCACATTGATAGTCACTCTTGCTGTTTCAGTCCCCATCTGGGTTACTGGATTAATGTGCTCTGCATGGAGCTACTTTTGAAGAGTATTCAGAAGCTGCAGTGGTTTCAGCATGTAGCATCCCAGATATTTATTTCCTCCATATTTCCACTTCTACTGTGCAAGCAGCATTTAAGAGCTCTCAAAGCCTGTCTTTTTTGCTAGATAAAATTGTTAAAATTCACAGCGGGATAAAAAAAAATATAGTGGCTTGTAAATATAGTTTCTCCATATTCTACTTAACCAACTAAGTGCTTGTTGAACTGTACTGTAGCATAGACGAAGAATGTGCTATCCATCTACCCTTGAAAACATCTTAGGCAAACTATATTGCCACAGTAACATTTTTTATTTTTGCCCCAGATAAACCCCCTGGAATGCCAGTTTGCCTCAAATGGAGATTACCTTACTTTTAAGGAAAAGTCATTGGTCTACTCTAAGTAGCAACAATTCCACAAAGCTCTGGATTTATCCTACTGTTTTACTGGATTACTGGATTTGCCCTGCTGAAGTGCCTCTTTAAATGATAGATGCTAGGACCAAATTTGTGATCCAAATCATGCAAAGGATGTCACTGAATTATAATGAATTCCCAAACTCATAATAAAATAATTACTTAAAATTCTGATGGTTGCCTTTAGGTTCTTCAAACCTGTCTATAAAGTTTGGCTTGCTCTTCAGAGCAAATCTGTTCCAAAGTGGTGGCTGTTTCCTAAGTCTGGTTATAAATGGATGAAATGATTGCTTTAATTATGACTTGTGTCATAGTACTAAAGGAACAGCACTTGGGGCAATATGCTTGGATATGACAGTGAAGTGTACATATGCGGAAGTGGGACCAAAATATTTCTTGGCTCCAAAGCAAAACCTAAAAAGGGTAAACAATCTCTTTTATTATGTGCCAGATGACTAGAAAACCTCAACTGGAATATAGCAAATTGAACTTGCAAGTTTTGATTCCCTCAGGCCACTGATTTTGTCTTCAAAGAAATCACTCTTGCCGCTGCTTGTTTCTTATAGCATCGTTTTCAGAATATGAAAAAAATCAAGTTTATACATACAAATATTCCTTTGCTCTCTTACATATCAACATATTAGGCTTGGGAGGAATTCCTGACATGCAATTTAAGACCTGGAACTCGTCTGTCATGATTTCATGTCATGTCCAATCATAACTATGAGCAAGGAGCTGAATTGTTAGACATTGTGGCTTTTCGTGTGCAGAAAAGCCATTTTTTATCCTTATGAAGCAGTTCCACAATAACCTTTTTGTTAGATGATTATATTGCCCTGTTCAAAGAAGAAGACTTGGAAATGTCTAGCACAGAGGATGCTTCAGCTTGTACAATTGATAAATGGCACAGCTTTTTACGCACTACTTTTATATGAGTCAAAGTAAACTATTGAAGAATTCATCCTAACCAATTACATCACCTTTGGAGTGGGGTTAAGGAGGATTTTCCCCAGATAATGTCACAATGTAAGGAGCCAGAGTTTGTTTACCTACCCAAAATTTAAAAAAAAAATACTGGAAAAGATGAGTCGTACTCAAATTCTGCTTTTATTAACATCCCCTCTCCCTTTAATAACTTCCACAACTATCACGTAGGAATAATCATTATATGTACTTATTACATCAACTGATTCTCCCTAGATTGGGTTGAAAATGTGTGCAATTTCCATATTCTGCTTAAACTAAAAGCAGGGAAAACACTTTTAATTGTGAAGCTGCCAGTTCCTTTTGGTGTGTTGTGGGAAGTGGTTTAACCCTAGGCCCTTGCATTGTGTGATGCTTAGTGTTTAGATCCCTCACCGTTCCTCTTGAAGATCTACATGAACCTACTGGGTGAGATCATTCAACATTGTGGGATGTGGTGTCATCATCATGATATGATAGCAGTATTTCAGGGCTGCCACAAAGGGGAGAGGGGGTCAAATTATTCTCCAAAGCACCAGAGGGCAAGACAAGAAACAACGGATGGAAACTAATCAAGGAGAGAAGCAACCTGGAATTAAGGAGAAACTTCCTAACAGTAAGGACAATGAACCAGTGGAACATCTTGCCTTCAGAAATTGTGAAGGTTTTGCCTTCACGGTTGCCTTCAGAAATCACTGGAGGTTTTTAAGAAGAGACTGGACAGTTGTTTGTCTGAGATGGGTATAGATTCTCCTGCTTGAGCAAGGGGCTGGACTAGAAGATCTTCAAGGTTCCTTCCAGCTCTATTCTATTATAAATTCTAAATCAGTATTCTGGTAATACCCAGTTACACATCTCCAATTCTGGCTGGGAAAGATGATTCGGATGCTTTCTTAGTATCTGGAGGCGGTGAAGCACTTAATAGGGAAGAACTGACTTGGGCTCAGCCCCAGCAAGATAGAGTGCTTTGGAGGTTTTGGTCTAATAATATATTATTTCTGTTCCCTGGACAGAGGTGCTACACTTATTGGGGAGGGGTTTTTTCCTCATTTGTGGCTTCTGCTCAAGGGATGTGTGTGTGGAAGCGATGCCTAGAGTAACCTTTGCATGGATACATCTTATGTGCCAATTGAGCCAACTGTGGACTCATAATCAGTCATACCTTTATCACTTCCCAGTTGGAATATTGCAATGTGTAGTATTCATGGGGCAAACCTTGAATCAGAAATCAGAACGGGACCAGAATGCAATGGTACATGCAGTGTTAGTTGCTCTTTCGTTTGCTCATACCATGTTGATATTGTGTGAGCTTTAGTAGCTCACAGTTTCTTTTTGGGTACAGTTCAAAAAGCTGATTATTAACTTTAAGCCCCTACAACGCAAAGGATCAGTTAATTGGAAAACTGCCTCTTCCTGGAGGTGTCTGCTTCTCCCACCAGATTAGATTGGGTGGCACATTTCAGCTCCCTCCTCTTAGATGCTGTCATTTAGTTGGACCAGGAAATGTGGTTTTTCTACAGCAGCCTCTACCTTGTGCAACACCTTCCTCTTGAGATCTGGCAGGAATCCACTCTTTGAACCTGCTGGAAAGCTGTAAAATATTGGCTCTCTTTCCCCCCATCTCCAGCATTGGGATACAGTTGGAGCCCAAGGACTATATTATTTGATAGAATAGAGACTTGTTGCTCTTGGCCTTTTATTATTGGGGAGCCACCCAGAATTGTGTTTTGCAAGATGGGTGGCTGCAAAAATACAACAAATACACAAACAAATAGTGGTTAGCAAGCATATCTGGCTGACGGATAGATCTTCCAAGTCTGCTAGACAAGTGGGCTGCCTTCATGCCAACGTGTGCAAACATCCCCTCTGTGCCTCCCCATTTGCACTGCTAATTAGTGGCTGCTGTTAAAACAATGACAGATTTAACAGGAACATATTTGCATTGGAGATGTCTGGGAATTCCCTTTGAGATTGAAGGAAATAGGCAAATGTCAACACTTGGCAATCTCTATTCTGTCAGCAGGAAAGCCATTAATGCTGCTGCTGCTGCATACTACATCCTGAAGGATGTGACCATCCAGCTTACACTTCTCTTCATTAATCACTATTTTCGTAATTTTAGTTTTATACAAAGACATACATTTTTCTAAATACCAATTAGTCTATATAACATAGCCAGAACAGACTGTTCATATCTCTTTGGTTCTCTCTATCTTAATCTCTTGGGTTTGGATTTTCTCTGCCTTGAAACATGTCTTTTCCTTCCTTAGGCAAGAGTTACTTAATCAAAAAAGAAAGAAAAAGAACTGAGGCATTTGATAATGTTGATTAAATGACTAATTAATCATCTTTAGTCAAATAGAAACAGCTCTTGATCCCCTTTGAAGCAAGACACTTTTTAGCTGGAGCCTGCCAGTCCATGAATTTTCTCGCTTGCATTTCACTTAATTCTAACGTTATTATAGAAAAAAGTGAAGTAGCTTTGGGCTGGTGGATGAAGGATGTCAGAAAGCTCATAAAACTGGGCAAAATTTACTTAACAAATGTCTCACTTAGCAACAGAAATGTTGGGTTCAACTGTGGTTGTAAGTCAAGGACTGCTTTTATATCTGAGGTCTGCAAATCACATACACTGAAATATTCACACCTCACCAAGAATTTGGTGAGTCTGTAACAATGCTTCAAGAAATTAATGCTTGAGGAAAAGGAGAATGTAAAATGTAATTGGTGTATGTAGAATTGTTCTGAAGTGGATAAAAAAAATCTTAAAACTATGTTTGTTATACTAAAGCATTGTGTATATGTACACTTACATATTTGCAGTTCTTTGTATAGATAGAGAGAAGGGGAGAGAAGAAAGGACAGTAATGGAAAACAAAAATGTAAATATCTTGTCAGCTCTGGAAAAGTCTAACCAGACCTGTAGAAAAAACAAACAGACAATATAATTGTAGGTTGTGCTTGAGGATCTATGTAGAGCAGAAGTGTTCAACCTTGGCAACTTGAAGATTTGTGGACTTCAGCTCCTAGAATCAGCCAGTCATGCTGGCTGGGAAATTCTGGGAGTTAAAGCAGTGGTGGTATTCAACTGGTTTTACTACCGGTTTGGTGCATGCACACATACACCATCTGCACTGCCGCACGGCTTCTAAAATAAAAGTTTCTTAAACATCTATGCAAAATACCCTGGAATTTGGACTTTAAAGATTAATGCTATCCCCAAATAATTTTTTTTGAAGCAGC
>JAEANM010016115.1:192-13383 GCA_017656035.1 Myanophis thanlyinensis
TTATGCATGCTTATTTAGTATGAAGCTGCTTAAACAAACAAACAAAGGGACTTCCATGTATAGGATTACACTGAATAACTTAATTGTTTACAATGCAGGATAAAACAAATGTTTTATTCTTAGAAACAAAAGTCATAATCTATTCAAGCCAATAATTTCATTCTTTTCTTGAAATCACTGAAAATGAAATGTTTTAATTCTAGACATTCATCTTTTGCAATAGGTTTATATGTTTCTAAGTTACTTTAGTCTAATTCTATGTTTAAAGATAAACAGCCTGACATTTAGGTTCAAAAGATTAAATAATACTTGAAACTTAGCCAATTTTGCAATTAGAAATCTTGAATTTGATTCCAGAATCCACTCTCCACCCCACAAAATATGAAGCATACGGAGTACTCGGTCAGGGCCCCCAACCTCGAGGCCACCGCCCACTACCAGGTTGCGGTCTGTTTGGAACTGGGCCATGCAAGCTGTGAGCAAGCTTCTGTGCACACCCACAAAGCTCTCTTCGCGTGAGGGGCAGCTGCTTGCCATCGCATGCAAAGCTCACTTCACATGAGCAGCAGGTGCTCACATCTGCTTCTCACACAAATAGAGCTGTGTTTGCTCGCATATGCCCACCTGACACCTCCAGGAATTCTCCCCTCTACAACCTCTGCCGGGCTGCCAAGCTAGAAAGGTTGGGAACTGTTGCTCTATGTCCTGTTCATATTTAAAGACTGAGGTAGAAACTTTTGCTGGCTATTTTAGAGCATGGGATTAATTAAACTGATATCTTCTTATTTGAGCCCTATCCTTGCACTCTTGAGAAAACTGAAATCCATATTTTCTCGATTTACTCATTTATTGAGAAAATATATCATTTAATGATAACATCCAATTTTCCAATTTAGTGAAAAATGATCACATTTTCTAGTTTAATTTTATATATGAACCTTTCTACTTGTGTTTAAAAAAACACAAGCAGAAAACAAGTAAGATATTTTAGTTTGTCTTTAAAGAGTATCTCAATACATGACAAGTTTTTTTAATGTGATATTATCTTAAAACATGAGGGTTTTTTTGATAGCATAACAAGAATTCCACAAGTCTTTAAACATGCTTTAAAATGACATTCAGCAATGTATGTAAAATTTAATAAATAGGACACAATCATACACAAATACATTTTTCATAATAAATCATTAAGCCTACTTAGACTGCCCAAATATAAATATAACAGCAATTCACAACCTTTATCTTTGTAAAAGACTCATTTCTTGGTATCATCAAGAAGTAACAACCACCAGCTGGCCATTAAAGTGGAAACTGATGTTTTTTCCATTGCTGATATATTTTTTTTACTGACAATGGGATGTAACAAAATAAAAACCTAGAACATTTTGTTGTTTTAAAGTGAGAACTGATACTATATAAACTAATTTTTAAATGCAGTGAATAAATAGGAAGTTAGTAAAGCAAATTCAATTGTATCAACAAACCAAAGAATGTTAGAACTTAAGAACAGAGCTATGGAAGTATATGCTCATTGTTGCATTAGAAACTAATATTTAAAGTTATAGTGCATGTGCACTAATTCTTTAGAGACCTTAATATAGGTTTAGTGCAAATTCCTTTAGATTGAACAAATTTAAACTTTATTAGGGAAAGTTCCATTGCAGTTTTCTAAAGTTATGTGTACCTATTTCATCTTCTTAAAAAACACATTATATACAAGAATCAAATGCATATTTGTCTGCTTTAAGTATCTATCTACAAAGATAGATGAAAAATTTCTTTGAATTTTTACACCTTATTTGGTTGTACCATTCTAGACCAACGTATTGAAGTTAATGTTATAAAAGCTACAAAACGTTTGTTTTTTTTTGCTATCAGTTTCTGCCATTTCAACATTTACAAGAAAAAGAAAAAACAAATACAGTGTAGTGTACTGGAAAAATCCATCCTTTGAAAAAAAAAACTTGACAAGAGAACATTCAGTAATTTGACAATATAAACCACAAGAGGAAAAAAATAAGAATACTTTCAGCAATAATTAGCATTTAGTATACTGTATTAAATTATATTGGCAATTTACACTGGATTTGATTTTAACATGAAATAAATATTACATACAAAACAATCTGACAAATGGGAGTGAATGGTAGGCAGCCAAAAGTGGATGAGCAGCCATGTTCCTACTGTAAATTACACAATGTTAAAACTATCTGAAACCAAGGACCGCTTCCTAGATAGCGCAATTCTTTCTTTCTTTCTTCCTTCCATCCAGAAAGCATGAGTAAGGAACTGGTGATAAGATGCATGCCTTTACAACACTGAAAATGCACACGTACAGGTATGCCAGAAACTTGCATGCTGCAAAATTTCACCAAGTTCACCCATTGGTGATATGTTTTATAAATTACAGAGACAACCTACTCTCCGTCAACTCCTTGTGCAGGCTTTAAGGAGTCTAGTAGAAAAAGCAGTACTAGGAAAAGCTCTCAAGAAAAGGACCCTTAAAGGGTAATAGTAACAACAGCAACAACAAAACAACCACCCTAGCAACAAACATACATTATGTATGTAGACCAGTAACAATCTTTCTTTGTTGCAACAGATTCATTCAGTCATGCACAATCAAAATTGGAAGTCACGTGAGTTGCCCTGGATTCCTTTTTTGAAACAAAAATCTATTTTTTTCCTTAAGGATGAAGTACAAAAACCAATCACCATATTGCTCCAACTTGCAGACATTTCCACTCATTCAATTAATACTTAGCAGAGTAACAATGCCTCATCATCGCTAGTTTCATTTTTCAACATAGCTTCCAAGCACAAGTCAGGTATCTGAGCAGTGTGTACTATTCCGCAGCGCTCACAGGGGCCATCTCGACTAGAGGGCTGTACTCCATTAGGTGTTGCGCTGTATGGCTGTCTATGTCCTTGTCCTTGATCTGAAGTGAGATCGAGTAGAGGTTGTGAACAATCATTCACGTCAAAGTCTGATGCTACATCAGAAACTGGAATTAGCATTTCAACATCGTCATCTTCATCTCTTCCTCCACCTACTCCATTATCAAGCTGTCTCAAAGGGCTTTGGTTCTGATTAACTGGACTTGATCTTCCTAAAGTAAAGCGTACCCAACGTAACCCTTGAGTCATTCGACTTAACGCACTAGAAAACTGATGGCGTCCTGGACTAGAACTCGGAGGTTCCATGCTTGCTGTTTCTCTTCCACTGTCTGTACTACTGCTAGTATTCTGTGTTGAGGAAGTTCCACAGAAAACAGTTGCTTCCACGGCGGTTGCAGGAGGGACCTTTTGAGGCAATGTAGCAGCAACACCACCAACTGCACCTGTTGTGTCTCTTCGTTCAGTTTCTGTATCAGTATCATCAGATTCCACTGAAAAGAGACTTCGGTGTGAACTATTTCTTTCTGTTTCTCTGTTACTGTTCTGGCTGGTAAGATCATCTCCATCTGATGACACCAGTGACATGGATGCAGAATGACGGGATCTTGCAAAATTAAAGATTCGGTTCCAAATATTGCTTGACCGGCCAGCAATTGGAAATCTAATAGATGTAAATCCAAGCTGAGATCTCACTGCCAGTCTCAAATTTTCTAATACCGAGGCCTGAAAAAAAAACATAAGTAAACCCAGTGCTATAAAAAGGTAAACATGAATGTAATATTGGTTTCATTTTATTTTTTCTGCAAGTCACTTCCCGCTAACATGGAACTAATAACTTACTAAATCTGAGCAGAAGAGATATGAGGCAGCCAAGAAGTCTGCTTTTGCTAAAAATGTCATAAAGGTATTAAACTCATTCTGAAGCTTGAACTTCTATTTCATCTTAGTCTTTCAAAAGTACATACCCCTTTACTCGTTACTAGGCAAACAGTCTAGAGTGGACCTCATGCGGCATTCATTTTAGTTTCATAAGCAGCTTGAAACCCAGTCCAGATTGTTTTCTGATTCATTACATAATATCTACTTGAAAAAACAAAGGATGTGTATGAGTGAGGCATGGCCAAATAATAGAGTGGAACTCTTAAGAGTCCCACTGTGGACTTCAAAGGAGAATTTTAGATGAGATATAAAGTAGAACTCTTAAGAGTCTTGAGACAAGCTCACAAGGTACTGGGCAATCTTCAAAGTCAGAGTACAGACCCACTAAATATTGTGCTAGAAAGAGGAAAGAAGATTCATGGATTTGTCCCAGGCTTAATTATAATTTCTTTTCTTTAGTTCACCATACACACTGGCACAGGATTTAATTAATGATGCAGTTATTATTTTCCAGATTTAGACATTACTGACATGTTCTGATACTTGAAGAACTATATAGAAATTACTTCACAGAATTTATACTAAAACTAGTAATCAGAGAAGTTATTTCAACATGCTTTGAGGACTTCTGTATTTTTTTTTTGTAAAACAGGAAGAATTTCAATGGAAATTGAAAGACAATAAGCAAGCAATCATGAAATCCAATCAACTGTTATGTATAATGAGCCTTGTTTACCGTAGTTCACCTCATTACTATTATACTGTATATTAGTGTATGTAAGAGAGTCATTCATAAGGTGGTATAAAAGATGCAGTTTTTGAATCTGAAATATTTTTCAAGAACCCCTGAAATATAATTATATTTCAAGAACCCCTGAAATTATTTCAGATATAAAACTGAAGCAGCCTGAGTTTTATGGCCAAAATTGTTTGGTAGCTTTGTATCTCTGTAGAAATCTTAATCTTGTGGCAATTAGATTTAGCAAAAATATTCCCAATCTAATTGCCTTATTTTGAAGAGAGAGGAAAAGGCTGGATAAAAGAGGTGCTGGATCTAAAGAATCCAAAATTGTATGTCAAAATTTATATATCTGGCAAATTATATATCTTCCTCTCTTTGATGGAGATGGAGTGTTCAGAAATGTGAAAATGTAAACATATATAATTTGAGTCTAGAGAACCCTGTTGTACTAAGGAGCTGAACTAAACCAAGTAGTGCATTGTTTTCCAGAGCAACCAATGTATAGTTACCATAGAAGTTCTTACCTGATTTGGTGAACAAACTGGGAAATCTTCAACAGGTGGAATTAGTCCTTGTGCAATCAACTGTCCATAAGAAGGAGGGGCTTCTCTTCTCAATAACTCTGCTTCAACCCTTGATAGCTGTGTCTCAAATGACCTATCCCAAAATACAGACATGCTATATAGAGTCCAACTCACTTGTTTCAAGATATATATAACAGCAACAACATTTTGTGTTATACAGTACCTTTGTGTTACTCTTAGACGGCAACTGCCAAGGACAGAGACCTGTCCTTTTTTAATCTAAGACCTATTTGCACAATGACGGTGCAAAAATAATTATGAGAGCAATAGTAATTTCATCAAAGAACTAACTTTGTGTAAGCATATCAACTTCAATTTCTTATTTTTTCATGTATTTCAAGCTGTCAACTTTTTTTTTACTTTTTCTTTGACAAATAATATGTAGAATTCATCAGTGACAAAAGCTATTCTGTGTACACTCTACAGGTAGGCCTCGACTTACAACCACAATTGAGCCCAAAATTTCTGTCTTAAAGCAAGACAACTTTAAGTGAGTTTTATCCAATTTTGTGACCTTTTTAGCCACTGCAGTCCTTAAGTTAGTAACATGGATTGTTAAGTGAATCTGGCTTCCCCAATGACTTTGTTTGTCAGGTCACAAAAAGTGATCCACGATTTCAAGACACTGCAACCTTCATAAATATGAACCAGTGGTCAAGAGTCCAAATTTTGGTCACGTGACCATGGGGATGCTGCAATGGTTATAGGTGTGAAAAATGGTCGTAAGTCACTTTTTCCATACCACTGTAATTTTGAATGGTCACTAAATGGATGGTTGTTATGTCAAGAACTACCTATATAATATTTACGTACAAAGGAAAACAAACCAGCAGTTTCAGCTTACCTTCGTTCAAACATTCTTAATGAATACAATTTACAAGTACATCCCAATGCAATGACAAGAAGCAACCCACAGATAAGGCTTCCAATGACAGCAGCTGTAATTACTCTGGTGGGTACAATCACTGGACAGTTCTCTTCATCACTGCCGTCGCCACAGTCATCCTGAGAATCACACACCCAGCTTTCAAACACACAGCGATTATTTTTGCAGTGAAAGTTCCCT
Organism: Myanophis thanlyinensis; assembly: GCA_017656035.1. Taxonomy (NCBI): domain Eukaryota; kingdom Metazoa; phylum Chordata; class Lepidosauria; order Squamata; family Homalopsidae; genus Myanophis; species Myanophis thanlyinensis. The sequence goes on from JAEANM010016115.1 coordinate 6,362, forward strand.
GGCTGGCAAAAGAAGCAATTCTTTTCATCAGAACCATTGGGACAATGATTTTGGTAGTTGCAGCGATCAGAGCGTGGGTAACAGACGCCATTCCGGGAGCAGGGGAATTCTTCCTTCTGACACATGGTGCAGTTGGTTTCATCCCTTCCGTTTGGACAATGCCAGTAGCCGTCGCAACGTTGCTGCTCGGTGTAACACCCCCAGTTTCCACCACAGGGAATTTCCCATGGCAGACAAAAACCGTCTACTTGATAGGTAGCATTAAACCCCCTTGCAGCGTTTACTTTGTCAGCACAAAAATGCACTCTGATTTGACCAGAAGATGAAACAACTGTAAGAGGTGCATGAGAGTCAAAGGCAGTTAAAACACGCAAGAGTTTGTGTGGATTTTCTTCTAGTCCATCGTATATTTTGACATAATCACCGTAACCAGTACCGTCAAGTTTAAAGTCAGTGAAACGCAAAATAACTTTGCGGTGATCCCCTGTATCTATCAGCCAAGTGCAATTGCTCCCTGGTGGATAAAAGTCTGGATAATTAGGAGAATTGAAAGTACCATAAAAATATTTTAGTAACTGCCCACAGCTTGGCATGCCACAGTCTATTTCGTCTCCTAAGTCAAGACAGTCAAGGTTTCCGTCACATCTTGAAGATTCTGGAATGCAAGTATAAACATTGAAACGTGAGAGACACTGGAACTGATTGTATGCACATGGCGGGAAGGGAGCAGCAGTTGGAGGACTAGTCTTGGGACAGATCTCTTCATCAGAATTATCTCCACATTCATCCATGTCATTACACTTCCAAGATTCTGGAACGCATTTCCCATTAGCACAGTGGAACTGGTTACAGTCGCAACGCAATTCGCTGGATTTCCCTGAAACCGATATATTTAAGAAACGTTTAATTATTTAACCACTACTACTTTCTAATTTTACATTAGCCCCGTCTACTTGTGAGGTAAACTGTAGAAAAAGACCTGGTTTTGTTTCAGCTTACTCACATTTCTGTGGATATATGAGGTTTAGAAGCCCATCCTAAAATTACTAGGTTCCCCTGAACTCTTGCATGCGTGATGTAACAAAATCAAGAATCAGAATCCTTTTCATGATTCTTGGCCAGAGGGAGGGGTTAGAAACTAACACCGACTATCAGCTCTAAGAGGTACATCCGATCAGGAAACTGACTCTACATGAAGAGTAGAATTGCACTTCATTGAGTGTAAACTTTATAGAATAGAATCTAGCAAGTATGCATGCTGGGCTTTTTGTATCTCAAATGCTCCACTCTTCCCTTCTACTGCTTTTTCCTAACACCTTCCCCAAGGCAATTCTAAGGCTCCTTACAGATTGAGAGGAGATCTCAGATGAAAAATAACTTTTGTGTCTAAATACTTTATTCCTTTTCATATATGAGCAGCCCTGTAACTTAATTTTGACAAAATTAAGAGCCAGTTTGGTGTAATGGTAAAGGAATCAGACTAGAAACCAGGAAACTATGATTTCTAGTCCTGTTTTAGACAAAAAGCTACCTGGAACACCTTGGGCCAGTCACATTCTCTCAGCCCGAGAAAGAAGGCAGATACAAATTATTTCTTAAATCTTGCCAATAAAATTGCAAGGACTAGTTGAGACAACTATCAAGAGTGAAAATTGACATAAAGGCACAAGAAATAAAATATCCATAATTAATAAAAGCGTTCACTAATTAATAAAGAAATGACTGGATTAGATTCTATCAACTTAAGCAATTTGATAGTGTTGGCTACTTATCTATAACGGAAGTTCAGTTACTTTATTTTGTGTCACTTTGTCTGTTTCAGAAAGGCAGTAAGTATTTTTCAGAGAATGTTTTCACATTATTGCCAAGATTAAATACTCCTCCTAAACTGTAGATCAACTATGTATTAACATATTTAAGTTAATCAAAACTGCCAAACAATCCTCAAATGATTCTAAAATAAAAAAATAAAAAATAATAATTACACATTACTGGCAGCAGTTTTTCCATTTTAAGCACTAGAAAAATTATAGGTTTCTATCATAAAGTATATATAGACTAAAGCCAATGATAACTAAATTCATTGGGTTTGGACTTAGCCATTCATGTTAACTGAGCCATTTTTGTTTGTAAATCACAATTTATAAATTTGTATGTTGTGTAATTTGATAAACTCCAGTTAAATAAAATCATGGCTAGTAACTTGTTTGAATCTAGTCATTACACTTTCCACATGGAACTATACTGAGCCCACATTCTAAACAAATGTGTAACATATTAACCATACCATTAAATTTAAACGTACCTGCAAAATAAGTCAGTCTGAAACCCTTTCGTGATATGATATCATCTGAATGAAATCTGATCCAAACATGGTCTTGTGAAGAGATATATGGAGATGGAACTGAGGATCCACATACTCTGTAATTTTCCATATTTTTGTAGGTCCCTATTGTTAAGGAATCTGAACTGCATCGCCGTGATCCCTGAACATCAAAATCCTGAAAACTATGGGGAAAAAAAGAATTTTCTTTTGTTAATAATTATCATCACTATTTAATAAAAGGCAATTTCCTACATACATATGGTAACGTTTTGATGTGACTGTTTAACAAGGCTTAAAGAAGTATTAATAACATTATCATAAGATTTTGTATTTATTTTATTAAACAAATTTATATAGCCACTCAACTCACATATAGGCAGCTTACAAAATTTAATGATTTACATATATTCTATTTGATAAGTTATTACATTTATCATATTCAATCTTTTGCCTAATTTTTTGAACAGAAGCCCTACCAGTTTTAAACTAAACAACTGCATGCTATAATACCTAAAAACTATCTGCGTCTATGAGCTTTTTCTGTCACTATGAAAATATGGGTTGTTCACTCTTCTGGTTTAATTGAAAACAGAGCTTATGAGGGAAATTAACTTGTAAAAAAAGCAGGATATATCAGTCAGAATATTATTTTTTCTCTTTTATCTATCCTAAACAAGCAATCTATGTTAGAGATTGGATTGTCTACTGTTATACACCATAGCAAATTTTATCTTTCTTCTTGTGCAAAAGGTAGATAAATTGGAAACATTTTTCAATTTTGTTTCACTTTGGAAGTTTTGAAAACTTGTCACATTCCTTCTTAGCAAATTAAAAACATATACAGTATTACAGTAAATAAACACATCCAAGAATGGAAAAAAATCTTCAGTATCATTAATATTTCTTCTTTTTTGCCTTATGAATGTAGTTTGTTCAAAAGATTTTGCTACTTTGAATGAATAGACTCCTTGCCACAAAGAAACAGCGTTCAAAACAAAATTGTGATGGCACATGGAGAAAAACCAAAAGAAGTACATGACTATGACCAGTTTTGCTTGAGCTTTTTCAAAAAGTTGAACTTGTAAATATTTAATTCCTGATTTTTTAAATTCTACAACAGAACCCAATATGTGAAATTATGGGTAATGTTACTGGGCTTCATTTTTACTTTAGGATTCAACAATCTGTTTTAACAATGGAATTATTTGTATCTGAAAGTCTAGTATAAGGGTGCTTTCTTCTAAGATAAATGCAATCAATCAAAATATCTGTAAAGCTCTTAATTTTCAGTAGAGAAGCATCTAACACAAATGTGTTTAATTTACACTTTTCATATTTTATCCCTAAAATATAAATGAGTTACCTTATTGTAATAATTTCTCCTTGATTTGCCTGGATATACCAACTACAATTCAATCTAGCAGGATATTCAAGAGGCCAACCTGGGCTTGTGATTATCCCACTTGGACCTTTAATTTGTTCTGGAACATCTCCACAACCTGAAAAAAATACATAGAGTTCATGTTATTAGTCATAAAGTATTATTGTATTCTGTTTAGGTTTAAGGGAAAGAACATTTGGAGCTGAACCCAATAATGGTCCTTCTAGTTACTAGTACTAGTTACTAATTACTAGTAGAACCATCTTGCAACTTGAAGCCAAACGCATATCACCAAATCTGCTATATAGAACTGTAGGTTATCAGGAGAATGGTTGCACACCAAAAATAACATTTCTGTCCCTAGCGGTCACTTTCCATTATTATCACAACTGAATAAAACTATAATGAATAAAATAACATAAAACTGAATAAATATTTCTATGGTCATTTTTGATTTTCATAGACGTTTTATTTATTTATTTTTCAAAATTTATATACCACCCCCTCTCCCGAAGGACTCGGAGCGGTGTACAGCCAGTAAAAAACACACAGATAAACAATCTAAAAACCAATTAAAATTGAATTAAATTAAGGCCTACTAGATTAAAATAATAAAAATTTAAAAATTTGATATTTAATATTATTAAAAAATAATAATTAAAGTGTGGATGAAATGTCAGTATAACATAGTAATTTTAAAAGGCATATACATATAATTATTTAAACAAAACACAAAATGATAAAAGGGAAAGCAAAACAATAAATTATTATAGTATACATTGGAGTATAATCTTGCATATGTATACATGCATATACATATTTTAGTTAATCAGTAGAGACATAACTTTTATTATAATAGCCTATATAATTTACATAGGAAACTGTAAATCACAAATAGGATCAGATTTTTAATGCAGTATGTAAACCAATTGTAGGACATTAAAATATGTTTTAATTTAGTATTATTTTCATTGCATCTCCAACAACATGAACTACTCATAGTTTTTCCATATAAATGTAATAGAATTCAAATAACTCTGAAATCTTATTTTTTTTGTTGTTGAATAAGCTGTACACTAAGATCACAGCACTGTTTTGATAAAAATGCGGATATCCAATTCCATGTTCCATTTAGTCCTTAAAAATTTCACATCAAATTGCTTAATCAATAATAAGTACTTATAATGACTAATCATGGATTTTTATAATTACATCTACTAATTTAGATATCATTTAAATGATTGCTTCTAATAACTTAAGTGCCTCTAAAGATAAAAATGTCACTTATCCAGATCAAGGTTGAGATATTGTTACAAGGCAGCAACAGTTAAATATTTGTCTTTTAAATGTCAGTACAATGCATAACCATTGCAAACATTTTCCAAAAGTTTATACAAACTCACATATGCAAGTGCTCAGAAATGAGGAAGAAGTAGTGAAATGCATTTAATATTTCATTCATTTATTCTAAAGAAAACATGAACAGAAATAATAGATCTATATGATAAAAGAACAAAAAGAAAAATAATGGAGTAAAAACTAATCTTGTCAACAAAATAAATATAAATGCAGCAGCTCCCTACATGTGAACAATGTAAGACCCAACATTGTATTATGGAAAATACAGTATGCACAAATGTACTATGGTAAAGGAAACACACTGTAGGCAAACATACCTCTAGCAAAAATGTTTTACTATAAAGCTGAAATGAGCACATGGTATAAAGTAAACAAGTTTATGTTCATTATACATGATAATTACTGGGGTTTTAAAAAATGCAAACCTTAAAAGATTTAGAATTCAGATTTTCCACAAATATACAGCAATGATTTGAGTTTATTTTTTTGTTTAACTACCCATTAGGTGGTGCTCTTATCCCACCACTTTGGGGAGAACTTCCGTATTTATTTACATATATTAAATCTTTCTTGGAATTCATGATATAAGTTAGAACAGATGATCTCATCTCCATATAAAGGTCAACAAACCTCAAGACAAACCATTTCCCTTGCAAAGAATTTTGAAATCGTAATTTTAAAACTGCAGCTATATCATTAATACTAGTTGCTTTTTAAAAATGCAATGAATTCCTCCAAGAAAAGAAGTTTCCCAAATGTTATTCTCCCAACAGACACTTGGTAATAAATAACACTGAAAAAAACCCTCTAAATATGTTATGACAAGTCATTATTTATTTTGTTTTTTTATCTTTTAACTGGTAAATCATTTACCTCATTTTGTAAAATGTCTAATTCAAGCTACTTTCTTATGAAACCCAGCCAGAATATCAGATGCTTTAGAAAGAAATTTTGGTAGGAAGATCCTTCTGCTTGTTAAGGGCAATAGATGGAATGTGGTTGAACTTGTTAGCCTTCGGACAGGCTTCCTATAGGAAATACCACACGTAGGCTTGAGAAAACACCCTGGCAGAAGCTAATGGCAAATTGCAAGTCCATGAAATCACTAAAACCCTAAAGCAATAGAATCTTTTTATTTTTTATTTCTAGGACCCAAGTCCATCTAGGGTAGCAACAATCAGACATCTGAGCCTACAGCTGCTAATTGAACTAGCCAGGAATTTTGCCACTAAAATCTCCCTGTCTGTCTTTAAGAGTAGGCATCAACTAGCACCATGGAGATAGAAAAGAGGATGCTGCCCATCTCCTTAGTGGGATAAACTGCTTTTTACAGCAAGCCCTGTCAAGTGTAATAAATATTATTATGCACAGCACAAACTAACTTCTTATGAGATGGGTGGCTATATAAATTTGATAAATAAATAAAACATGGAATTAAGGATCTTTGATGGAAATTTTAGGAGCCCAGGAGCAAAACAAGGCAGGAAGAATTCTAAGTACAAATGGGTTTAGAGCTGGAATGTGATCTGATAAGATTCTTATCTTGTACAAACAAATCAGACAGGCACCCTTTCAAATTTGTTAGAAATTCCCTAGCGGGGCTTGTAACTCACAATCCCAAAATTACAATACAGGATTTGAATGCAATAAAACTAATGGAGGGGACAATTGATTATAGTATAAAAGTATATATATACTATAAAACACTGTGATTCATTTGCAATTTTTTTTTTTTGTAAAAATTTTATTAAGTTTTCAACAACAAACAACTACACAAACATACATCAAACAATATATCTTTTTTTGAGAGCAGCAAGATCCCGAATTATCACTTCCCCATATAGAAATAAGCTTAATCACATATTCATCTATTGTGTTTTATTCCATATCTCATTACTATAACAATATTATCTCAACATTTTATCCTCTTCCCTACTTTTCTCTATCCTTATTTTC
>JAEANM010016116.1:0-13382 GCA_017656035.1 Myanophis thanlyinensis
ACTACACTACACTACACTACACTACACTACACTACACTACACTACACTACACTACACTACACTACACTACACTATACTCTATCCCATTCCCATTCCCATTCCATTCTTCCATGATAGAAGACTCAGCAGCTGAATTTGTCAAATCTCCTACCTTTCCTTTCTCTGTTATCTTTTAGAATTTGGCCCTAAGAACGTCACCATTACAAATTCTTCCAGCCAGGTTGAAAAAGATCACCTCCCCTATAATAAAATATTTGCAAAATGTCAGCACACACGAAAACAAAATGAGACAGTTAAAAAGGAAGAACTGATTTAAATATTTTAAGTTTATGTTTCTTCCTTTTTGTTTGAAATAGCCATTGCAACATCTCTACCACCATAGTTCCCTACCCTTCACACCCCATGTTTTGCTGTGCTGGATTTGATTTCTGTTTCACTTTGACAACATGCATAGCATTGTGAATTGTATAGCAGCCTCCATAAGATTTTCTCTGAAATATGAAAAGTATTTTATTCTGACTATTAGATCTTAATATATTATTATGACTTTGTTAATTATTATTAACTTGATGTTAGGAATGGTTCTGAAGTGCTATTTTAATCTAGCATAATTTTTTAGGACATGATTTAATATATTGAAAATTCTTATTCAATTTTATATTTTTTACATTTTATACACATATTGTTTTCGTTATTTGTATCCTGCCTCTATTATTATTTAAGGCACTTAACATACCTATTAGATGTATTATCGTATCATATCATATCATAACATATCATAACATAGGATAATGATTTTAAAAATGTCTTCCTCTGCTTTTGTTTGCTTGTGCTTTCAAAGATGATTAAAATTAAATAAAAAAAGACAAGGAAAGTTTTAGAGTAGGAAATGTGCTTCCGTCTGTTAATTTCTCAGGTAACTCTTGTGTACTTACTATCTGGCAGAACATTGAAAAACATGTCCCAAAGGTGTTTTTTCAAGAAGCAACTGGACTTTCTAGTTTTTCTATGAAGACGTTTCGCTTCTTATCCCAGAAACTTCTTCACTTGGATGAGAAGCAAAATGTCTTGAAAGAAAAACCAGAAAGTCCAGTTGTGTCTTGAAAAGCATCTTTGGGACAACCATGACCTGGATGACTGAGAATCTCCATAAATATTGAAAAAGATGGCTTTCTATCTTCTTTTTTTTTTTGGGCAGTTTGCCTTTTAAAAAAATTATGTCTATGTCCATAAGCTAATTGTATCTTCTTTCCTCCCTCCCTCCATGGAGTAATGGAGGCCCTTTGTAAGGTTACCCCTCAGGAAGATAGGCTGGGCTGATCCAAAGTGACTGGCCCAAATTCACTGGTCAATTCCATGGTTGGGTGGGCTCTTGAACCTGGCTTTCTCATCTCCCAAACCAATTTTCCACATACAACACCACACTAACTTTATAGGACACAGAAAAGAGTCAATTTCTAATAACCATATGCAATAAAAATAATTTTGCTGAGAATACAGATTCACAAAACAACAGAGCAAATAAATAAGTAGTCTTCTCTAACGTCAAGAAGAATTAGGCCACTGTTACTGTTTTTTCAAAAGTTAATAGCCTGTCAATCTAAGAGTCACTTCGATTCATGAAATTGCTGGTGTTTTGACATATTGCTCTGCAGAAAACTCTGTCTCCATCTCACAGGACCACAGGAGAAATTCTGAACACTTTTGTTCACTTCAGAACATTAAAAATAAACATTAAAACATCAAAACATTAAAAAATAAAACAGGTCTGAATTTTAAGACATGTACAAGAACAATAGACCATAACATTTCCAGGATAGCAATAGGCGCAGTGCTTGAACGACATGGCTGCATAATAAGCATGTAAACAAAACAAATGCCAAGGATACAGAAATTAATAACCCTGGGGCTATTTGTCCACAGAGGGGATTTTCCCATGTGACTTACCAGAAAACATAAATAAGCCTGACTCAAAAAGTAGGTGCCCAAGCATAATCAAGCACACCGATTCTGTTGGCAATGTCCACTTTGCTCTCCAAATTCATAGAAACCGTACCCTAACCCTAGGTCTATTTGCTTCCCCAATGGGATTTTACCAGGAAACAAAGATACGATGGGTTTGTAAAATCGGCAACTTCCTAAGAATAATGAAGGACCTCGAAACCATTGGTGATGTCTATTTTGCTCTCTGAATTCATGGACACCTAACCCTATCCCTAGGTATATTTGCATCCAATGGGGTTTTCCCATGTATTTTACCAGGAAACCTAAATAAGGCTGCCTCGAAAAGTCAGTGCCCTCCTAAACACAATAAAGCACACTGAATCCATTGGCGATGTCCATTTTGCTCTCTGAATTCATGGAGACATAACCCTAAACTTAGATGGATTTTCCCCCAGGAGGATTTTACCATGTATTTGACCAGGAAATGTAGAAAAGGCAGACTCAGAAAGTCAAGAACGCCCTAGGCATAATCAAGTGATCCGAATGCATTGGTGATCTCCATTTTGCTCATTAGGACAGCAAAATTAACATCGGCAATAGATACAGAGTCCTTCATTATGCTCAGGAGGACACCTACATTTCGAGTGAGCCTTATCTACGTTTCCTGATAAAATACATGGGAAAATCCAAAGGTGGGGGGGGAAATAGACCTAGGATTAGGGTTAGGTCTCCATGAAGTCTGAGAGCAAAATGGACATCGCCAATGGATTTGGAGTGCTTGATTATGCTTAGGAGGGTGAAAACGTTTTGAGTCAGTTACCTAAGTTTCCAATAAATGAGAAGATCCCTTGGGGGAGTAAATAGACCTAGGATTAGGGTTAAGTCTCCATGAATTCAGAGAGCAAAATGGACATTGGCAATGGATTTGGAGCGCTTGATTATGCTTAGGAAGGTACCAACATTTCGAGTCAACTATATCTACATTTCCTGATAAAATAAATGAGAAAATCCCTTTGGATGGAAATAGACCTAGGGTTAGGATTAGGTCTTTATGAATTTGGAGAGCAAAATGGACATCGCCAATATCTTTGAAGTGCTTGATTATGCTTAGGAGGGTGAAAACCTTTTGAGTCAGCATTATCTAAATTTCCAATAAATGATAAAATCCCTTTGGGGGAAATAGACTTAGGGTTAGGGTTAAGGTTAGGTCTCTATGAATTCGAAGAGCAAAATGGACATTGCCAATGGATTAGGAGTGCACCGTCTTTTCGAGTCAGCCATTTCCTTGCCAAATACATTGGAAAGTCTCATGGGGGGAATAGACCTAGGGTTAGGGTTAGGTCTCCATGAATTTGGAGAGCAAAATGAACATTGCCAACAGATTCAGATTGCTTGATTATGTTGAGGGGTTTGTCGACTTTTCAAGTCAGCCTTACCCACTTTTCCTGATATAATATATGGGAAAATCCCATGGGGGAGGCAAATAGGCCTAGGGTTAGTGTTAGTTCTCCTGAAGTGAATGGACTTCAAGGGAAGCTGGATATAAGTTACTGGGGCACAGAGACTGCAAACTGATTATGCTTTGGGCCTTACTCTCCAGGTCAGCCTGGTCATCTCGTACACTAAATTCTTTATTGGTTTAAAAACTTCCAAGGTTTTGATTTTTTTTCTTGTTTGCTCTGTTTCAAAGTTTTTTTAAAAAAATTATCTTTGTTTTCTGAGCCTGGCAAGTATTGAAGCAATCTGAGTTTGGCCTTCAGTGAAAAAATGTCAGAAGAGTGGTAGCGAGGGTTAATATTATAACTGCCACAACTTTCCCCACCATGTCCTCAGAGAATCTTCAATGGTTTTGAACTGCCACTGGAAATAATGACTTACAGCTGCAGGAACTTGTGCTAACACTCGATATTCCCGTGTCAAGTGAACCTGTGCCACCACTGCACGCTTCCAATTAGCTAATGCCATATACTGGGCTGGATCCTTACTCAAAGATTCTAACCACAAGGCCTCCCTCCGATTTCTTTTTTTGTGTGTGAATGCGTGTGTGTCTCAGAAATAGTTTTATCTTTCTTTCAAATATGGAAAACCTCATGAAAAGTGCTCCTTGGTGAGTAATAATGCACTTAACTAGCAAATATGGGTGATACATTTGTGAGAAGCAAGAAATAGATATTATTGGTGGGAGACCTCAATTCTGTAGTGGTTTCACACTCCATTTTAAAATGAAAATTATAACATTGGGGTTTCCAAGTAGAAATTCCATCCAAATATACGTTCGTGATTTTCAGCATTCCTTTTCAGTTCATGATGGTTTGGCTATTTTGATAAGGGAAAAGGTATTAAAAGGTATTTATTAAAAGGTAGAATCGGCATATTTTTATAGGAGAATTCTATCCCAAAAAGCTCACCTGAAATTCTTCTGCAAAATCTTTTCTTGGTTTTTTTTTTTAGTAATAAATAAATTTTATGTATGAATAAAGTCAAACATTTATTTTACAGGTATTGACTGTGCTTTAGGAAATAAAGAGGACCTATCCAAAAATACAGAACACCTTTGTTGAATTCCCACAATGCAAAGACACAGAAAAAGTTAGTGCCAAGCAGAAGGACATATTTTTCCATGTTTAATCTTCTTTGTGAAATTGATTGCATCAGTAACAGTTCCAGTGAAAAAGATACAGTAGGTCTAATATCACATGCCAGAAATGTGAAGAACCTGATGATATATTTCTCATCAGTCATCTCCATTCATTAAAGTAGCTGCAAATGGTGGACATAATAATTCAATAACAATTGGGAAGCTAGAAATTCCTTCTATATTAAAAACCAATATAAAAACATGGATTACTGAAAAAGGTTTAATAGATTAATTGACAAAGTCAAAGATAAGGCCTAGAGAGAATAGAATAGAATAGAATAGAATAATTACTTTATTGTGACTTTGAATATATACCATTAAGCATACATTAAAATGAAATTTTATTTACTTATTTATTTTGTTGTGTTTATGTATAAATTTCTACATAAACATGACAAAATAAATAAGTAAATAAATAAATAAAGTTAATGGTGTACTATAAGATAATGTAAAGATTGTGCTAATTGTCAATAGAGGAATAGGTCCGCTCTATAGTATTCTTGCGGCATATCTTCTCCTTAGTGATAGGCTTGTCACGGTAATTAAAAGGTATGCCCATTCACATATAAGAAAATTGTATACCGCATTTAATATTGAACAAGAAGGGAAAAAAATCTGTCATTGCAAACAAGCACGAAAAGTAATAGCTTCTTTAAGCAACTTCCAAAACAGGTATCAGGGAAACTGGGATAACATATGAAACTAAAGATCTTTAGAATGGGATTAGAATTATGAATAAAATATAGAAACAAGAAAAGAAAACCAATAATGCAGTGATGCAGCAAGATCTAGAAAGAATGAAGGCACTTGAAATTATGGTGTACCTCAGAATTAATGTCTCTCATCATTTCATTTTAACTTTTTTATTTTTATTATAATATTACATAGGGATTATTACATAATCCCAATCAGTGGTGGGATTCAAATAATTTAACAACTGATTCTCTGCTCTAATTTCCAGATGAACCAGCAGTTCTCCAAATTGCTTAGAAAGTTAACAACAGGTTCTAGCAAATTGGCGCGAACTGGTTGAATCCCACCTTTGGGTTAGATTAACATTATATTAATGGAATCTTACAAATATGAATATCTCTTCTTCTCTTCTATTTACCTTCACATGAACTAGCTTGTCTGAGATGTTTTCTCAAGCTATTTTCTTGGCTCGGGACTTTTTTATCTGACCATTGCCTTATTAGCAACTCACTCTTCCTCCTGTCCTGCAAGGCCATTCCCTCTTCTGTCTACATCCTGGTCCCTTCTGTTTTACTTCGAGAAATAACGGCAAACGCACGGTTGCTCTAGTGAAATCAGCTCTTTTTATTTGCAGGATCAGTCAGAACAAGAACAAGAAACAGCCGTAATAAACCTCTATTTATACTATATACAAGTGTGTGAAGTAACCAATCAGACAGCAGGATTTTCCCGCTCTCTGCTAACTGACACCAGACTTAGTGTCTCCTGTATTTTTAATCAGGTATAGAACACCTTCCCTTAAATGTTGTCATCTGGTGGGGCCTAGGAAGCACAACTCTCCATAGGTGCCTCTGCCCTGGATCTCCTTGTGAGATCCAGCAGCCCACTTTCCTCCTTTAAACTCTTTTCTTTATGATTATAGACTACTAAACTCTGGACCACTAGAATCACTATCCTCTGCTTCTTATTTCATATTTGCTGAATCACCTTCAGGCACTTTCTCTAAAGTAGACTTGAGAATTGATTCTGATGAAAGAGGGACACAAACACATATCCTTTGATACCAGTAACAACATATTTGAATGCAAAGAAATGTTCTATGTGTCAACTCTCAAAACAATTTTAGTTGAAGCCATATTCTTTTTATTTCATTTCTTAGTTGCCATATATATGGGGAGGAGGGAGAACTACAGGATGTGGGATAATTTCCTACAAGGTGCCAGTCATAACACTAATAAGGCCCTTGGGAATCAAGGTTGTCTCAATGAGAGCATGTAATGTCTGGAGGGAATAGCTGAGCAGCCTGCCATCCACCTGGTTGATTAATGTGACCAGTGACATGAGAAGGGTGGGTAATATCTATTTTTTATTATAACAGAACATGGGAAATATTTAGAGCTGGTTTCACATTTGAATATGCTGATATGATGTACCCAATTAAATGGGTTTTTGAGAAAAGCCACCAGCCTTGGAGTCTTGAATTGATTGGGTCCATTACTTGGAACCATGACACTATGGCTTAGTTAGTACACTGACATCCCATATAGTTTGGATTAATGAACAAGATATTCTCAGTTATTTGGGTCAAGTATGTACGTAGTTATATATCTGTAGCTGACATTTTGATTTTCAGAACACTATTTTCTACATTCCACTCAGGCCAAGAATGTGTCTGTAGCACATACATGTTTTATAGCATCTGTGCTAAGTTGGGGGAAATGTCTTTTATTTTCCTCCATTAAACTCTTTGGGGTATCTGTAAAGAAATGTAGAGATGGCCATGGGAATGAATGAATGAACTGTGAAAAGAGGAGAAATGGGAACTTTGTTCTGAGACAGTGAAATGCATGGAAAAAGGTGGGGCACTGAAAACTCTACAAGAAACATGCCATTGGATCTTGCAAAAGTTAAATCCATAATTGGATGACAAACTTCAAAAAATGATAAAGATCTTAAACTTTTTCTAAGGTTTGCCAGCTTTTATAAAAAAAAATCATCTCCAATTATGTCAGCAGATAAGGCCACTAATTTAAATTTTTAAAACAGAATGCCAATTTAAATGACCTACTCAAAATTTTAAAAAGCCAGCTTTCTGAGCTTGAAAAATCTCTTTTCATTCCAGTAATTACTCAGACATTTTTCTCTCAGCTACCCATTTGCTGCCTAGCAGCTTGCAGGAGCTTTCCTGAGCTGGAATTTGTCTTTAAGAAAATTATTATACATTATACAATATATATTAGCTAAATTTGCTCAAAAGTCAGATACACATCTTCCATTTGACTACTTTGAAACAATAGAAGTTTTTTTTTGCCATTCAAAGTTTGGACTTTTGTTTTACATTGATCTGTTTGATCAATGTAAGTGAAAAAATTAATCTACTTTATTTTAGAGAATTTTAGTGGAATATACAGTAACAGTCAAGATTATGCCTTGGAAGGAATAATTTAGCAAATCTAGCAGTTTCTCCTCTATGGTGATTTGAAATTGCTATACTTTAATACTTTCTTTGAACCTGTTTTGTCTGTATATCTATGTGTTTCAAAGCAGATACAAGTATACTAATAATGTGAAGATAAGCAGGTCAATATTTTCTAGTGTCAGAACCCAACTTCAGTATAAGTATATTGATTGGATTTACTTTCCTGCAAAATGTTTTCTTTGCCTTCTTCCTTGTGAAAAAGGAAGTCATCTAGAAACTCCATCACTGCTGAGTGCTGGCCCTGTGAACAAGTCTGAGAAAAGAGTTGGAATTATAATAAATATGAATTGTTGCATCCTTAAAGACTTTTGAATACTTGTCAAGCCATATGTCCTCTTTGGCACAGATCTTCCACAGCAAAACTTCTAAAAGCTATTAAGAACTTCTTAGTGGCGGCTGCATCTGAACTCTTTTATATACCAAGCCTCTGCTGCTTTGCTTTGTCTCTAATCCCTAGCTGTTGTCTGTGTGTGTAGGGAGGGAAAAGAAGAACAAATTAAAAGCCAATTAAACCAACACCTTTTCTTTATGAAAAAGCTCATCACTAACCAATCAATTAATTTACAGGTTGTCTAATTCCAAGGACCGACATACAGGGATTTGAAACAGCTTAATTTACCAAATGCAGCAGAACTACAATACTTTTTTTTAAAAAAAATCATCAATGTGTATTATGTCAATTCAATTTTCAGTCATATCAATGAATTCCCAACTTTTATTATCTTTTGACTGAATTCAGAAAGTGTTCACAGCAGTCTCACAGATGAATTGTCAAATATAGCATTCAGTACTGCAGGTTTACATAGAGGCCTTAAATACCTTATATTTATAATCTCATGATCCATTTATATGAGATAAATTCTTCTTGATTATTACCACTGAAGAGATGGAAAACTTGGGGGGAAAGATTTATCCAAAGATATAATTACTGATTTGCCATCCTGCAGGCTAACTAATTAAGGCCATAAATGATGGAACCTGTAGAGCCATAATTATTTGCAATCCAGACTTCTTTAGATCACTTTCTGAGGAAAAAAACACAACCCCCCCCCCCAATGAAAATTAATCTTCCCACCTCTATTTGAGCTTTCCTTAATACAAGGAAAGAGGTGGAGGATATCAAAGATTAAAAGCTACCAGGTCTTTTTAAAAATATTTTATCCTGAAAACATTTATATATCCCTGGTTAAAAAATTAAGAAAAACCCCCAAGATGCATGAACCTCAAATAATTAATTTAATGATATGGTGCTTTGCCGTGGTTGCTTGTAATTATAGGAATAGAGGTGGAATATAGAAAACTGTGGATATATTTTAAGGGAGCAGAGTTAATTTTATTTATAGAAGGTAAGTTACTTTCTCCCAGAGCCATGAAAACACCTTTGAAAACTATTTTTTCCTGATTTAAGTATGGGTTCCATCCCAAGTATAAGTGCAATCAAGGAAATGTAATTACATCCTACATCTTACTAGCCAAATATTTGAATTCGTGTTAATATATTTGCTTTCTATTTTGCAGTAAATACTGCCTACATTCAAGATAATTTACACTGGAGAGCATGGTCTAAAAGGCAATAAAATGCTTTGGTCATACACATAAATTCAAAAATTAAATAAGGAAAAAGAAAAGAATAAGATAAATTAATTCATACTATTAGGAAGAAAAAAAAATCCCTTAAGATGCATATTTGCAGCAAATATTTTTTCCAGCTAGCCGGCCTGGCCTGACACCTCGGAGTATTTTAAATTGGTTGTAAAATTTTTAATTAATTTTTAAGTAATTTTAAACTGTAAACTTTTAATATTGCAGCTAAATTTAATTATTTTATATCGGTTTTAAATTTTGTTACGTATTTTTTAATGTGCTGTAAACTGCCCCGAGTCCCTTGGGAGAGGGGGCGGTATATAAATCTAAATAATAAATAAATAAATAAATGTTTGAAATTGCCTCATCCTGGTAGACATCTCAAAATGCAGTTTTTACATTTTGTCTTCTTCAGACAAAATTTGTATTTAACCTCAGAATTAGCATTACTTCGGAACTTATTACAATATTCCAACAGCCTTGTGAATGATACCCCCTACCCCAGTCTAACTGATCCAATAGGAGTGACCTAAATTGTCAACATATACCTTTGCAATAAGTAAGAATGAGCCTTGGCTCCATTTGTTGAGAAAGGTGTAGTTTACTAAAGGTCAAGTAGATTACAGTAAAGCAAAGCCACAACCTAGGTTTGCACCCCAAATCCCTATAGCAGGGCTGTCAAACTCGCGGCCCAAGGGCTGGATGCGTCATGTGCTGGCCCTGCCCCCTCCAGGTTTAGCGAAGGGGGAAAAATCGCACTGTGATGATGCAAGGTTGACACCCCTGCCTTATAGTATAACTTTTCCCTCCCAGATCCTTCCCATTGCTGGTTCCCTCCCCGTCCCCCCATTGCCCAAACAGTCATTCCTGCAGCTGCATTCTTCTACCAGGGAAATGGCCTTGAAGACATGTCTCTGAGAGGTATGCTTCTTTCCATCAGTTTCACCTTCTCCCAAGCACCCGTCCTTCCACTAGGGTTCATGGCAGACTGGCATGAAATGGCAGTTCTGACATAGGTAATGTCACATGTGATCTCAGATTAAGATCTGATTGTCATTGCGCAATTATACCATCAGCTTCCATGCTAAAGTGCTAGAACACAATTTTAAATGAGAATCTGAAAGTGAATGGATAATGTTCCAAGAGGTCCAGTGAGTGGATTCCTTTCCATAATAAAGAATGAGAGGTCTCAGAGTTGGTGAGGGACACAAAATGGTGGCTTTCCCAGCTTTGTTCCCTTGCCATCTGTCAAAACCCGTTCTAATTTTATGCAAATCGTTGCTACACATTCCAAAGAAGTCCAGCTATCAGCTGAATATCAGGTTCTTGCAAGATGAGTTTAATGCTATTCTAATACTCAAGATCCCTTCAGACGCTTCCTTGCAAAACATTTGGATCAAATGAGAGTGAGTTTTGACTTACTAGCCCAGCCAGGTGTCTGGTTGATTTCATTTATTTAATTGTCTTTTTTTAATCAGTTGATGATATTTAATAGGAAGAAAGAGAAACCAAGTTGAGGGAATACATCAATCTTTATCCTTCATTTGTCCTTTATAAATAGGGGCAGAAACTGCCTGGGGCAGGATAGAGAGCACCAGAGCAACAGAACAAATATTTTCCTTGTATGTATTTCTGCTGGCTCAAGAACTTGGTGATAACAGCTGTGAAGAGAAGTTCTAAAGTTTAGATCAGGGGTCTCCAAACTTGGTAACTTTGAGACTTATGGACTTCAACTCTCATGCTGGCTGGGAATTTTTGGAATTGAAGTCCACAAGTCTTAAAGTTGCCAAGTTTAGAGACCTCTGATTTAGACTACCAAGTGGTTCAAAAGCGAGTTGCACATATCAGTTTAGGAATGCTGGGGATAAAGTACATACAAATATTTTTTAAAAAAATTAAATACCAATGTAACCTAAAATCTCTTGATTGCGGCAAATAAATAAACATTAGCAAATTAAATCCTTATATTATTGCCTCCATTCCGGACATCTCTTCATAACATTGAAGATATGGCCTCAAAATTCCTCCAAAAAAGCTCTGCCTTCCGCACTGGATTTTTTTTCCACCAATCTATTTGAAATGTTATACAGATCAGGGCAAGAGATTAAGAGCTACACTTCTTAAGAAAACATGACTTATAAAAAATGCCTGTGCTTTATTAGGTTTGCATAGCATGTGGTAAAAACATCATGAAAGTATCTCCTAAGAAATGTGACATGTTTGTATTCATCCCCACAACCTGCTGAAGAGCAGAAAAATCTAAGCTGTTGTGTTATTCTGTTGCTAAAATTGCTCTTTGACAGGCTTTCCTCAACCTGTTGCTCCCCCGGGAATATTAGGAATTCTGGGAGTTATAATCCAGTAGCTAGAGGAAACCAGATTAAAGAAAGTTAAGTAATTACAGCCTGAATTGAAAAATATAACTGAAAGTTATAGGAAACAATTATCATGCACCAATAGAGCTGCAGTCAAGTTGCTAGCAAAGGAAATATCAAATCAAATCAATCAAATCAAATTTTATTCATCACATGCACAGACATACATGGTACGAAATAGACTTGGATTGAACTTTAGGTGTGTCTTCTAACTATTGATGGAAAGGACTATAGCAGGAAGCTATGGGTTCTTCTGTGCTAATATATTTAAGCAGAAATTATATAGCCATCTGGGAAGCAAGAGCAACGTTTTATGCTGCAGTCTGAACTGAGCAAGAGAAGAGACTACCTTAGATAATCTCAAATTTTGCCATCCCATTCTCTACAGTAGGTGTCTCCAAAGTTGGGAATTTTAAAACTTCTGAACTTCAACCCCCAAAATTTCTCAGCCAGCATAGGAGTTGAAGTCCACAAGTTTTAAAGCTACCAAATTTAAAATTACCAACTTGGTAACACCTGCTCTATAATACTTCTGTCTCCACAATGAGAACTTCATTGTGTTGGACCCAGGAAAAAAAATGGGGAGAAGGTAAATCTCAATCCCATTCAAATGGAATTTTATTGAAGAAAGAGAAAAAATAGTTAATTTCTACATTCAACCAAAGTGAAATAGAATTCCCTCAGGGTGATACTTTTAGTTGTTTCCTATCAGGATTTCATAATGATTAAATTACACCCATCCTGAATAGAAGTCCTAAGAGAAGATATTTAGAAGACTATGTCCATGGAGGAAAGAAGAGTTTTGGGCCCACATAATTGGTTAAACTTTTAGATCAGGGTGGTCAAACTTGCGTTGTCACAGCAGCATCATATGATGTATCGGGACTTTGCTAAACTGGGCATGGGCGTGGCGCACGCACGTGATGCATCCGGCCTGCGGGCCACGAGTTTGAAAGCCCTACTCCGTTATAAGCCACAAATTGCTGTTAACTTAATGGATTCATCACCAAGAAGTCCGTGATGAATGAAGCTACTGTGTGACTTTTAAATGCTAGAGCCATGCAGTGCATTTTCCCCGTAGAGTTTGTATTTGCAGAGCACAGCATGGAAATTATAATTTTGGCCAGTTTCGGTGCTTAAGGAACTGCTCTGGCAACATGCATTGATGCAGTGGCTTAGGGGTATCGTATATGTGGATACACCAAATTTTGCTTGGAAAAAGTATGCTGTATCCCTAAAGTATCCTTCAGGAAATGTAGTCCAATACATCTATGGGATGCCAAAATAGGGATTGCTGGTGTAATGTTATTGTAGCGGAGGACTACATGTTGAGGCAGATAAAAGGTAGATAAAATATTTTCTCTTTTTCCTTATAGATGAATGTAGTCTGTTATTTTTTAAATCAGCTATTCATTATAAGCAATAGTTGGAGAATCTCAGTAAAGGTCACTACATCTTCCTCATTGAGTAAGAATGGATTGCTGAAAGCAAGTACAGGTAATTCTAAATTTATGACCCTCCCTATGGAACGAATTGCCCATGGAGATTCGGACCATTGCGGACCTGTGGACCTTCCGGCGTGCATTAAAAAACCATTTATTTCAGCAAGCTGGTCTGGCCTAACACGTAACGGGGTTTTAATCTTAAATTCTGTTGATTTTAGTGATCT
>JAEANM010016117.1:0-13382 GCA_017656035.1 Myanophis thanlyinensis
AATAATAAGTTGTTGTTTTTATGCCAATCACCATATTCTGAATATCATACCTTTTAATACAAATAAGATATTGATCATATTTATTACATTTAGCAAGCTTATAAAATTCTAATAGTAATACACATATTTATGTTACATTATAATCTTCCACTGTTTAGTTGTTCAAATTTTACTCTTATTATTTAGTTATTCAATATTGCAATGTGTCATAAATAACTATTTAGTTAGTTGAACTTATTATCAGAACTATGTAAGATTATTAATTGTAACAATTGTGATTAATACTGTTTTATTTGTACCAAAATGTATGACACTCAGGTGCCACACTGTTCACACACTGATATGTTTGTAAAAAATAAAAAACTGGGGGGGGGGCAGGGGGGAGAAAATCTTAATGTGAGATTTTCTTATGTTCTCAACGTGCTCTTCTGTCACAACACCTTGAGACGAACTGTCTATTCTGACAAGGCTTTCTTCATCAAATGCATAACATATGGTAGATTGAGAAGTGGCAGATGAAGTCACGGAAAGTATTACATGTATTACAAAACAGGTTGATATATTAGGCAAGCAGGTATTTCAAAGTCAAGCAAATCTTGCAGCAGCCATTTATATCTCTACCAAATTGTTTATATGTGAAGAAAAAAAACTATGTATCTTTCGATCCAGTAGATATATAAATGAAGAAGCAGAACTTGCAAAATAAATCATTTTTGGAGAGTTACAGGGCAATCTAATTCTGCAGAAACATTTAAACAATATTTGAAATGTCATTATTGGTATCTCATTTCCCAGTTGTGGATACAAACAGCTTAGTATCAGTTATCAGATTAATACTTAACCACTACAGTAAGCAACACAGAAATTTCCATTACCAGAATGTCCGAGTATAATTTATATTCTGTAACCAAATTAATTATCTAGCTGGAGCATATTTTACTTTTTTAAAAAATTATGTGTCATCAGGTTATTTACTCTTTCAGTCACATTAGTTTTTCTCCATGACAATCTGTCCCTAACTAGGTTTTTCAGTCACCACTGTTAACTGAAGTCTTCCAGTTTCCGACGTGGTTCCTTGATAAATATGAGAGCTCCCATTGAAATCCAGTGTGTCAAACTGTAGGACCAGACTGAAACCAGGCGGGTTTGGATTCTCTTCTCAGCACAACGAGAAGGAGCATATCAGGTAAGACCAATGCTCCTTCTCCGTTGTGCTGAGGTAGAAAATCCAAGAGAATGGGACATTCCCAAGCTGGAAGTACCGAGGGCGGGTCCTACATCCCCTTATCCAAAACCACTCGCTGGAGAACCCGTCTCCCGAATGCTGCATCCACCAAATCAAAGGCATCCAACCTATAGTGTCTGATGAAAGGATAAGGGGATGACCATGTAGCAGCTCTGCATATCTCTACAGCATAGATTCTCTGCTCCTGACAGAAGATACTGAGGAATGGATACCCAGAGGGTAAGCCTCCTCAGAAGGGATCTGGGAAGGAGCAAAATGCTCAGGAAAGGGCAAGGAAGGAGGAGCCAGAGCCAGAGCCCCAGGAATCTGAGCTTGTTGCAGTCCTGCAAAACTCTGAGCAATGTCCTCCACGATCAAGGTCTTAACCTCAGAAATAGTAGCAGGTTGGTCTTCTCCCCTCCTGAGCCCTTCAGCTGTATGGGTGAATGATGCCTGGGCTTGGGAGGATCATCCTGTCTTCCAGATGAGAGGATAGGAGGGTCTGCCCAGTTCTGGGTCAAAGAATGACTGGGGCATGTCTCTGGCACACTCAGGAGATAAGGTGTGAAGCCTTGGCTGCATAATCCCTGTAAGACTGGTGGGGGGATTGTGAGGAGCAGAGATCTCCACTTCAAAGGAGGTCTGAAAATGCTTCTCCACCCTCGAGAACTCTTGTTCTATCACTTTCTGTCTCCTCAAGGCATCCTTCTCCTCAGACTTGAAAGATTTGTGCAAAGCCTTAACCTTGAGTTCGGCACTTGCGGTTCTGGAGGAAGATTTTGATTTTCCAGAACGTTTCTTCCCTTGCTGGACTTGGGCTGGGGGGGGGGCCTGTCCAAGACCCATCTCCTCTCAGGATTCCTGATTGACTTCAGTAGAAGCCTCTATCGTACTGTAGCCTTAACTAACAGAATAATTTGTAAGAGGTTAGGCAATGGGATGCCTGAAAGGAATTTCTCTCTGTCTTAAAACCAGGGGAGTTGTAAGATATCCTGGCAAATACTGAGCCACACACTGTGATTCGAGAATCAAAGAGTGGCGAAAACAAACAAGCAGGCAGAAACATTCTGGGGAACACTGGGAGGAGCCTTATCTCTCCTGATTAACATGCCTGCAAACAGAGATGCTGGAAATAGCAAGCATGCGCATGCAGTGCAGCACCTGCAGACAGAGTGGCGACAGTCCTGGGAAACAAGGCAGAGGCTTTTCTTAATCACTGCAGGGACACAGCAGCAAGACTGGAAGGGAGAGAGAGTTTGTCATGTGGATGGCATTTCTGGCTGAAGCAATAAGCGCCAGCAACATCATGCAGGCCTGATTGGGTCCCCGATGGCCTCTTTGGCATACTGCGGACAGTCAGCAAACCTAAACAGCCGTCAGCATCCAGAAAGTGCTGCGGAGCTCAGCACCAATCAGCTGAGTCACTCAGCATGGGCAGTGGCTCAGATCGAAGTCTAATGTGCCCGCCAGCATTTTAAATGATGCCTCCACCACAGGGAAAAGCGATTAGAAATGGGACGGCTCTGCCAGCAAATTTAAACAGAATTTTGTCCACTGCTGAGAAGAGGAGCTTCTATCTTACTTTGTTGTGCTGGAGAATCCAAGAGAAAATTTGCTCTAAAGGAACACACCTCGCATTGATCAGACTGAGTTGGAAACTGGAAGACTAAACAGGAAGTTACATGTCTCTCAGTTCATCAGACTCAGTTTCCAATGATCACAAGGACAGAGTAACCCATTCTTTTGGATTCTTGACCTTAGCACAACGGAGAACAGTGCTCTATCAATAAAAGTAGCTTAAAATGAGGAAATGAAATGGGCATAAACAGCGTTTATAAAAAATTATAAAAGCAGCCTTACTACTGCTGAACAAGAGATAATTATAAAAAAGGAACTGGGGAAAACTGAGCCATGAAAGATATGAGCATGTAAATAAATGCTACATTATTTGAGCACTGAAATAAGAAATAAAGTATTTGCCAAAAAAATAAAAATAAAAAAGGTTGCAAGCAAAGAGAATTTTCTATAGAAAATTGGCTGAGAAAAACTAAATTATATACATTAAATTACACAGCTACAAAATGTTTTCGCAGCCTGCCCCAGACCACTGTAGCATCACTCCAGTAAACACATTCAATATAGCCAATACCTCTTATGTACTAGATTCAATGCTGACTTGGGTAATAGGTATTATCAAAATAATAACAACAACAATAATAATAATGAAGAAGAAGTAGCACAACAGCTATTAACTGATGTGAAAGACTAATTTTTGGACTGCCTTATAGACTGCAGGCATGTTTCTCCTGGCATGATACCACTCTCCCAATCAAGTAGATATCAGTGATTTCTGTGTTACAAAGTTGAAAAATACCTTGATCAACAATTAGTTTTATAATGCAATGCACAATCTCCACATTAGAGATCTCAATTAACTTCAAATCAGATTTTACCTCCTTCTGATTTCAATATCACACATAAATGCTAATAAGGGGGTTTTTTTAGGGTCACCAAAATACATCATTTCTTAAGTCATCTGTTTCCATTTACTGAAATGAGAAAAACAGCAGAGAACCAAATAACATACTCTTTGGATTTAAAAGGAAAACTGGAATTTAACTAGCTAACAAGCTTAATATATTTTCTCCAGCAGTGTTTTGCCCTTTGTACAAGATCACATGCACTCAAATAACCCAGTGTGTTAAAAAAAAAATATGGGCATGGAAGAAGAACATTCATTTGTTTATCAAATAACTCACACACAGTTCTGACCAGAGCAAGGGCACTCATCTGTACCCAGGAGTAACCCAGGAGTAACTTTTTGGTCTTGGATGAGATTGCACTACCCCAGAAAGAATGGGGTCTGTGTGTAACCTGGGAGTCTTCTTGGATTCATGGCTCCTGCTCAAACAGCAGGCATAGCCATGGCTAGGAGGTTTTTTGTGAAATTCATATTGTATACAAGTTATGCACTTTCCTGGATAGAGAGGTTTTCCACATGGTTGTTTGTGCCCTAGTTATCTTCCATTGGATTATTGTATGTATTCTGTATGAGTATCTGGAAGGTTCAGCTGGTGCAGAATATGTGACCATGCAAACAATATTGGAAGCATAGCCATGGATCTGGCTGGTTCCCCTTCGTCTTTTAACTAATTTCAACAGCATTCAATTATCCTTGCTTCTTTTTAATTTTTATATACTGTTTTAGTATTTTAAGTATTTATAGTATTTTAGTTTTGTTGTACGTTGCCTAGAATCCCTCTCCAAGGGAAATTGACAGTTCAAAATAGGAAATAAATAAATAAATAAATAAATAAAAGGAATGAAACCACATTCAGCTTTCCTTCTCTTTTGCCTGTCTCCTTGGAATTATTTCATGTAGTACTTATTGGCTGCTTACTTTTTAATCTCTTGATCTTATTCTTGTGGAATTCAACAAGTACTTTCATACCAATAAAGCCTTACGTGCTTGGTGATCCCCCAACCTCTCTTTCTTTAAAAATACAGAAGTGGACAATCATCTCTGCCTGCAAAAATTTTCAGGGGGAAATGAGAGACATGATTTGATGTCTAGAAAGTCAAGTACAAGAAGGGAAGTGGAAAAACAATTGAATGTGCTTTCTGAAACCTAGTTAGAAAAATAACTTGAAACTTGAAAATAAAATGCAAACTTTCAGGTCAAAAAAGCATTCCTAATCTATCATCCAACCATTTCTATTGTACACATAGGCCTGAAGCAGCCTATTATATATGTGTTATAAAATTTATATCCAAAGTCTCTAGCTAGTTTTCAATGTATAAAATCATCTATTTACAACTAAAATAATTATCCTTTAAAGCAAATATTAAAAGTAACATTAAAACTATAACAACCAATGTAAAACTAACAGCAACCTATCACTACAGCATACACACAGTAAAGCAGCACTATTTTCACCTTCTTACACACAGTCACAGTATTATAAAATCTAGCCACAGGGGTTGCAAGCCAGTGACTTCTGAGCCGGTCCCAAGCCCGGAAAAATATAGAGGGTTGCATCAGGAAGGGCATACAGTGTAAAAACATGCCAAATTTAAACATGCAAATCATCAGTAATAATTCCATACCTGATCGGTCGAGGCCCAGGTTAACAATGACCGCCACCAGTGCTGTTGACCTACAGGGAGCTGGTGGAAATTGGACTACTGTTGGTCAAAGAAGAAGAGGAGACAGAAGGATTTGACAGAGAAAAGAGGAAAGGCAGGTGTATAGGGACTCTTAACATTGGCACAATGACAGGGAAAGGTAGAGAGCTGGCAGACATGATGGAGAGAAGGAAAGTAGATATACTGTGTGTGCAGGTGACCAGGTGGAAGGGTAGCAAAGCGCATAGTACTTGAGGAGGATACAAACTGTTTTATTATGGTGCAGATAGGAAGAGAAATGGGGTAGGAATGATCCTGAAGGAGGACCTTTTGAGGAATATTTTAGAGTTGAAAAGAGTGACAGACAGGGTGACCAGTTTGAAGTTGGAAATTGAAGGGGTAATGTTGAATGTAATCAGTGGTTATGCTCCACAAGTAGGATGTGAGTTAGAAGAGAAAGAAAGATTCTGGAGTGAGTTAGATGAGGTGATGGACAGTATTCCCAGAGGGGAGAGAGTGGTGATTGGGGCAGATTTCAACAGACACATTGGTGAGGGGAACAAAGGTGACGAGGTGATGGGTAGGTTTGGGGTTAAAGAAAGGAACCTAGAAGGACAGATGGTGGTGGACTTTGCTAAGAGGATGGAAATGGCAGTAGTTAACACCTATTTCCGGAAGAGGAAGGAACACAGATTTACATGTAAGAGTGGAGGTAGGAGTATGCAGGTAGACTACACTGTATGTAGATGAGGCAATCTGAGAGAGATTAGTGACTGCAAAGTGGTGGTAGGAGAGAGTGTAGCCAGACAGCATCAGATGGTGGTGTGTAGGATGACTCTGACAGTCAGGACGAAGAGATGAGGAAAGATAGAGAAGAAGACCAAGTGGTGGAAGTTGCAAAAGGAAGAATGTTGTGAGGAATTCAGACAGAAGTTGAGATAGGCTTTGGGTGGTCAGGAAGAACTTCCAGATGACTGGGAAACTACAGCAGAAGTGATCAGGGAGACAGGTAGGAAGATGCTAGGTGTGTCATCTAGAAGGAGGAAAGAAGATAAGGAAACGTGGTGGTGAAATGAGGAAGTACAGGACAGCATCCAGAGAAAAAGGCTAGCTAAAAAGAAGTGGGATGTAGAAAAGACTGAAGACAATAGACAGGATTACAAAAATTAAAGCATAAAGTGAAGAGGGAGGCTGCAATGGCCAAACAGAAAGCATATGAGTTGTATGCCAGGTTAGACACGAGGGAGGGTGAGAGGGTGATAAGGACTTGCGAGACAGAGAAATAGAGACAGGAAAGATATGCAAGAGATAAGGGTGATTAAAGACAGAGATGGAGAGGTGCTAACAAGTGAAGAGAGTGTGCAGAGAAGATAGGAGTATTTTGAGGAACTGATGAATGAGGGAAATGAGAGGGAAAGAAGAAGGAAAGAGGTGAATATTGTAGAGCAGGAAGTAAAGATTAGAAAGGATGAAGACACTGAGGAGAATGAAAAGTGGAAAGGCTGATTGTCTGGGTAACATACCTGTGGAGGTGTGGAAGTGTCTAGGAAAGACAGCAGTGGAGTTTCTATCTAATTTGTTCAACAGGATTTTAGAGAGTGAGAAGATGCCTAAGAAATGGAGAAGAAGTGTTCTTATGCCAATCTTTAAGAACAAGGGTGATGTGCAGAGTTGTAGCAACTAGAGGTATAAAGTTGATGAGCCACGCAATGAAGTATGGGAAAGAGTAGTGGAAGCTAGGCTTAGAGAGGAAGTGAGTATCTGTGAACAGCGGTATGGCTTCATGCACAGAAAAAGCACTAAGGATGCAATTTTTGCCCTGAGAATGTTAATGAAGAAGTATAGAGATGGTCAGAAGGAGCTGCACTACATCTTTGTGGATTTAGAGAAAACATATGACAGAGTGCCAAGCGAGGAGCTATGGTACTATATGAGAATGTCAGGAGTGGCAGAGAACTACGTCAGTGTAGTTCAAGATATGTATGAGAGGAGTATGACAGTAGAGAGATGTGCTATAGGTCAGACAGAGGAGTTCAAGGTGGAGGTAGGGATACATCAGGAATCGGCTCTGAGTCCCTTCTTGTGATGGACAGGTTGACAGATGAGGCAGACAGGAGTCCCATGGACAATGATGTTTGGGAATTACATTGTGATTTGTAGTAAGAGCAGAGAGCACGTGGAGAAACATCTGGAAAGGTGGAGCTATGCTCTGGAAAGAAGAGGAATGAAAGTCAGTGGTAGTAAGATTGAATACATGTGTGTGAAGGAGAGGGAGGGAAGTGGAACACTAAGGTTGCAGGGGACTAAGGTCAAGAAGATGCAGGAGTTTAAGTATGTGGGATCAACAGTCCAGTGTGATGGGGAATGTGGAAAAGAGGTGAAGAGGCGAGTGCAGGCAGGTTGGAATGGGTGGAGAAAGGTGTCAGGAGTGCTGTGTGACAGAAGAGTATCAGCAAGAATCAAAGGAAAGATGTATAAGACAGTAGTGAGACCGGCTATGCTGTATGGGTTCGAGACTGTAGCAGTGAGAAAAAGACAAGAGGCAGAGATGAAGATAGCAGAGATGAGGATGTTGAGGTTCTCTTTAGGAGTGACCAGGATGGGCAGGATTAGGAATGTGCACATTAGAAGGACAAGGCCAGAGAAGCCAGATTGAGATGGTTTGAACATGTTCAGAGGAGGAAGAGTGGTTATATTGGTAGAGGGATGTTGGAAATGGAGCTGCCAGGCAAGAGGTCAAGAGGAAGGTCAAAGAGGAGATATATGAATGTGCTAAAAGAGGATATGAAGTCAATTAGGGCGAAAAGGATACCGAGGATCTTAGATGGAAACAAATGATTCACTGTAGCGACTCCTAATGGGATCAGCCGAAAGAAGATACACACAGTATTATAAAACTGTCTCTTTGATTCCAGAAACTTTTACAATATCTAGATACATGAAATAGAGGGAATGTTTTTAAGTATCTAAGTGCATTTAAATGCTTGTTCCCATTTTCTTCTAATAAAAGTGTCATTGCCATTTTTTTTTAAGAGTTCAGTATAGAAGCACTCAATCTCATTTGAACATTCATTAGCCCTACAAACTCTAAAGCCACTTTATGTGGGACAGAACATGTAGCTACATGTATTAATATGTGATCCTGGTGGCACTCGTTTAATAAGCTTGCCTGTTTTCTTCCTGGCATAGTAACAGAATTAGAAAGTGAAGATGGTTGAAGAAGGTGTTTTTTTTTTTCCAGTAGACAGTCAAATATGATTGCATGCAAATGTGTTGAATCAAAACAAGGTATTATATTTATATTTAGCTACACGTTAAATATTAATGAATCATACTGCAATTTTAGAGTTATTGTACCAGTGGTGGTATTTAGCCTGGTCGCACCAGTTCTAGCAAACCGGTAGTGGTGACGAGTATTTGGTTCTACCCACCTACCCCTGCCATATCTTCTCCAATATCCCCTTTTTTTCTCTTTGTAGCTCAGCTGAATTGTGCAGAATAAGGGTTATACAAATAAAGATTCATAGCTACACAAACAGGGAACTGCAGCTAGCCATGCTGATACCAAAATCACAAAATATGCTTCATGTTAACAGATTGCAAACTTTACCCTTTTGTATCTGTGTTGAGACATTGCATGCATATCTGTAGAAGAGTTATTCATATTGCAATGTATCATTTGCTGCTTATTGCACTCCTCAAAACTATGGATGCCAATAATTACATGAGAAGCTACATGTTGAATGATATGAACAGCAATGACACTTTGGTTCAGTTAAGTGTTGTGGGTCAAAATTAAGATCCTTTAGGATTCCCTTATTTATTAGGGTGAAAAAGATACTTGGGGGAAAAAAAAAATCAAACAGCCAGCCCTTTTTGTCAGTGTTAAGTAACTTTGCATATCATTTCTTCTTTATAAACAGTATCATGACAACATAAGAGTAATTTGAGTGATGATTGCTGTAATATTTTATACTCTGAATTGATTAGCTGAAGTTGCAATATAATTGGAAATAACTGTACTGAAGGGACACTACTTGTTTTTATTTAGAGATCACATCATTTTATATTGTGCAGGTATGTATTTAATATGCAACATATTTTTATTTTTTAATGGGAGCTGCCTTTTGAAGAAGACAACTTATAGATTTATGTATAAATAAAATAAAGTTGAATGTATCAACTTAATGTGCTTTAAGCACTACAGCATATAAAATATCCATACCTGTCTGAACTTAAGAAATACGTATACATGTACAGTACAGTGGTGGGATACAACTGGTTTTGCTACTGGTTTGCTGCATGCGCGCGTGCGCCATCCACACTGCCGTGGCTTCTAAATTGCAAGTATTGGACTTACTAGAGGCAGCCCGGATGAGTAGGAAGGCTGCGGAGGTGGGGAAAACAGCTGTTTTCAACAATCTAACTGAATAAAGATGGAAATATACAACACACTTGGTTGACTTCAAATCCAAATATTTCATAAGGCATTTCTATTATATTATTTAGCTCTTAAGAGTCAATAATGGTCCATACAGTTCTTAAATAAATGAAGGAATATATAAATGTTTGGGACAACCATGACCTGGATGACTGAGAATCTCCATAGATATAACATTTGACATATCTCATCATTCAAGTCAAGAAATATACAGTAAACCTTTGCCATCTCTCTCTGATCTTCATCTCCCAGGAGCGAATCTCTGCTCCGCATTGACAAGGTGGGAGAGCGGGGCCCTTGAAAGGATGCCACATCTGATAATGTTTGAAGTGCCCCATATTGACCCAGTTGCTGTAGGGTGGCAGATGCCAAAGAAGCAGTATGGTGCCTCTGCTGTAAGCCAGCAAATCCCTGTGCTATGACCTCTGAAACCAGAAGCTTGAATTATTCAAGGAACTCCAGCTACTGACTCTCCTGTGGGTGAAACCCCGCCACTGTGGGAGTGAGGGTTGCGTCAGGAGCAGAAGAACATCTAAGGATT
Organism: Myanophis thanlyinensis; assembly: GCA_017656035.1. Lineage (NCBI taxonomy): Eukaryota > Metazoa > Chordata > Lepidosauria > Squamata > Homalopsidae > Myanophis > Myanophis thanlyinensis. The sequence continues at coordinate 10,333 of JAEANM010016117.1, forward strand.
TGTTCCCATTGTCTTTCTGTCATTGCAGGGTAGGAAAACAAAGTCATGAGAGCTTCATTACTGCCTGATGAAAATGCATAATGAGAAGTCTGCTCCCTAGCCCCCTCAGGTGACAAAGCCTGGTGCCTTGAAGTCTGAACTGGCTCCACTGGTATAGCTTGAAAGGGGCGGGGAGTCATAAGATCCCCTTTCAAAAGGGTTGTTTGGTTTCATTTCTCTACTTTGGAGATCTCCCTCTCCAGCCCTTTATTTGGCATCTTTCTCCTCTGCTTTGGAGGAAGATTTAGAATGAAGTACTTTGGCCCTCAATTTATCAGAAACAGCCCTGCTTGATGATTTGGCCATAGTGGAGCACTTCTTGGGAGGTTGGAACATTGCACGGGAACCCTTATCTTGCCCCTTGCCTCCAGATAGATCTGCAGGAGTATCCATAATATGGGTTAAGTTCCCTTTAAGATGCAGGCTCATTCCTCCAGGAACACTGCTGCCATGACATCTGTATACTGTACTAATTAAAATATGCCCCAGGGAATGATTGAGAAGTGACTCCAGCCATTTCCTGTAATTCCAAAGAATCAGCATGCTGCATACTGGCTGATAGTGGGGAAATCACTTTGGCGCTAGGTAATTGTGCCTTTAGGAAAGGCAGCAGCCAAAGTGAGGTCTGCAACAGTTGCAATAAGGCATGGGAGGTGACTCTGGATGAGCCATGGCCGCCAGCCCAATCAATTACAGCTATCAGGAATCCCCTGGAGCCGATCTCCATGCTGCAGTCAAACCTCTAGGTGCCAACAAATGATGCAATTCCCCATGCATATGGCAGTTCCGGACAAGCCACGGCTGCCAATTAGAGCAATTGCCGCTGTTGGGAAGCCCGATCTTCATGCTTTGGCAAAGCTAGCAAACAAGTCAATTAAAGTTATCAGCTGGCCAGCGGTTTAAGACAAGGTGTGGCCACCAGCTAAACCTCGCAGCAATCCGCTGCCCGGGAAGCTGGTGTTAGAGCTATGCTGCTGCTGGAGAACCAGGCAGGAAGCCAAGCGCGATCAGACTTTTACTTTGTTGCTCTTAGAGCCTCTTACTGTTTCCACACACTGAAGAGAAGCCAAGAATGTTTTTCCTCTGTTCTCAGAGCTCAGTCAAGCATGTCCTAATGAGTGAGGACTGCGTCGAAAATGGGGAAGCCAAAGGCGGAAGGAGGCGTGACTAAAGGATTGATTGACTCAGTCCATGAACAGAGGACAGTTAACCCATTCTTGGATTCTCTGCTCAGCACATTGGAGAATGTGGTATATTTAAAAAATTGTCTCCTCATCCAATCTTTCTCTATTACTATTCTAATGTCCACTGTTTTTGTCCATCAATTGATTCAACCATATAACTCATACATACGAGCAATCCCAAATGTATTTACTCAGATAAAACATTTATAAGCTACAGCTTTACTGTATATAGATGGATCTATGTAATTAGTTTACTCTATATAAGCTGCAGTAAAAACAAAGACTTTATTGAAGTACTCAATTGTTTTCTTTGGTGAGAGAGAGAGAGAGAGAGAGAGAATGGATGCAAATACAAAGAAACATATGCATGTTTATTCTGTATTAAATCCCACTGAATCAATAGTCTTACAGATATGTATACATAGAAGTTGTGGTCCTAGTCAGCCCATGCACTAACTTCATTCTTCTCTCATATTCTTTCATGGATAGGTGAGCAGCTGCAATCAGAATCCTAATTTTCCTAAGTCTTCTATCAAATGAAAATTCTCCACAGATAGAAAAGTCTCTTCACTGCACACTCTCATCCTCTAGGACAGAATTAGTACATTCACCCCTCACCCATTGAACCAATTGCAGCAATGTTCTCTTCTCTCTTAAATCTATATCCAAGTTGTCTTCATTATTTGTACTTCCTAACTATTAACGCTCTTTCAACAGTGCAGTTTTATTGTGGTTAGACCACACTCCAGTAGGGATCATTAAGTTTCTTTGTCCTTTTATTGCTCAGTGAAACAGAACTGATTCCTCCTCCTCCTCCTTATATATACATAATTTGTTTTGTTTTTTTAATTTTCATTTTGGATAGATTTAGTATGTAACTACAAATATTACAAAAAGAAACTAAGCAAAACTATAAGTTTAAGTTTGCAGAACAGTTAAAAGACTTCCTGTTTGCATTTAAGATCTTTGTTCATCACTTCCTGACTTTTTTTAAAATTCAGTTTAACCACTGTTCATTTTGAAAAAAGCAAATTTGTTACTTTTTTGTTACCATTGTACACCCTTTAGTGGACTTGAGGCTCTTGTGAAACTATACTGTGCATTAAATTAGGCCCTTAAACTCTATAGCTTGTTACCAGAAGCATTGACCTCCTATGGAATAGTCTGATAAGCACAACTGAACAGAGTTCCCTTTATGAATGCACCATGCACTGCCAGACTGAACTGTCCATCTTCAGTACCGAGAAGCATGTTCAATAAAGAACCAAATGAAAGAGTTTAATTAACAATAGCACCATAAAATGAAACAGTGGGCTGCAAGGATTACAATAATTCTTGTATAGTATTTTTTTTCCTGAGAAACAGAAAGCTTATTGCAAAAGCTTGGCACAGTTTAATTTGAAAAATGGGGGGGGGGGCAAAGGCTCACCCCACACAGCTTTCCTGCATTAATGATTTCCTGCACAATCAGTGAACAAACACCCATGCCTAATAGCTTTTTTCTACAGATATTCTTCCATCTTTGTGGCAAGTCTGTGAAAATGCCTAATATATATCATCACATATTAATGAATTTGAATCATCCCAACAACTAAAAACTAGGAAAACTGAAGCTCAAATAAGAGAAAAACTGTTTTCCTCTTATAGTATCATACTTATAAAGGTTAAATTGAGGATTAATTGCACATCAATATGAAGCCACTGTGTGAGATCATCTGTGGTTTTGAGGTGAGTTTCCATCAATATGCAAATGACACTCAGTTGTTCATCTCCACCCCAAACCACCCCAATGAGGCCGTTGAAGTGATGGGCCGGTGCCTGGAGGCC
>JAEANM010016118.1:0-13382 GCA_017656035.1 Myanophis thanlyinensis
CCCTCGCGGTCATTTAGACTGACCTCGCGTCTGAGTAATTCTTACCCGATTTTGACCGGGTTTTCGGCTAAAACAGTTAGGTTTAGGGTATAGGACATACACATACATGCATACAGGAACAAGGAGAAGAGCAAAAGTTTCATCTGGAGGATGGCAAAAAAAAAAGAGATGGAAGAAACAACTTAAAAAGTTTAAGGATGAAAAGTAGATAGCAAGTAAAAGCAGGGAAGGTGCAAAGTATCTTTCCCAGCAGAACTTTGCACACAGGGGTTCAGTTTCTGCGAGAAAAAGCATCTGGGAATTAGCAACAGATTCAGGAATATCAATTAGCAAAAGCCAATGTGATTGAAAGACCCTGGCAGGTTCAACAGAGAGAAAATGAGTGGTTTGAAGTGTGGGGGGGGGAAGAATGTTGGCTTGAAGGATTGAGTGGAGGAGAAGCAGAGTGTAATTCAGATCGGCCATATGGGAGGAGGTTCAGTGCTGAAGGACCTTTTATGGTTCAACAAAGACAATAAGATAAATTGATACAAGATTTTTGCCTTACTAGCTGTTACTATGCAATTTTTGCAGTGGAGGCTAGAAGGATGTTGTTTTAAATATACATGAAATGTAGGAAATGTGTATTTAAATGGGTATGAAATGTATTGATTTTTTCAAGAGACTGCTTAGTCTGTTATGTACAAACTGCTAGCTCTGAACAAGGACATGAAATTAATCACAACAGTTAACGTTGTTTGAAGTTATTCTTCTATAGATACTATATCCTGTATATCTGTATGCTCTTTTTTAAAAAAATGCAAGTAATAATGTCCACGTCTGTACAAAAATAGAATTTGAGTACATATTTATTGGATTTGTGGTAGATGGCACCCCCTTACAAATGTGGAGAATTTAATAGCAGGCTTCTTTGAGATAAAATCTTAGTGGATCCCTGTTTGGAAAATCTCTGAGGGAGGCAAATGTCCATTAAATTCTCCTCAAGCATAACTTTCCTTCCAGCTACTTAAAGAAACTAACAAATATAAGGTTTCAAAGCCAGCATCAGTGTTATCAAAGAAGATACAGGAGTGACTGCTAATGTGTTGATGGAACTTATCTTTGGGAAACCTTTTTTTAATTTATTCACTTAAAGGCAGTGAAATAATCTGGCCCTTCCTCATTCATTTATCTACAAATAATGTGAAAAACTTTATATGCCATATACACATATTGTAGCACTAATAAAAAGGCAACAATTAAACAGAATTCATGTATAACACACTATATAAACTTGTGATTTCCTTCAAAATCTTTTTGCTTGTCACAGAGAATTAATGTTCATTTTAATTATTTTTGGAAAAAAAGTAATAAACCAAAATATTAACTTGTACTTACCATCAACTTGTTAATAAAACCCTTATGGTCATCTATATTGATTTCAGTGAGTACTACTTACAGGTGGTGGGACTTGATATTTTGTATGTTTAAAACCTCTATCTGTACCAACAAATCACTGTCCAGATACTTTATTAAAACTTGGATAGAGTTTTAGCAGCAACTAGAAAATAAAGTAGATGAGGGTGATACTGAACCACACATTGTAGAACTTATTCCAGCAAGCTTTCCTTATTCTCTCACCTGCATTAAGACAAGGGCTTACCTTGCATCAGTCAGAGTAAAAAATGGAAAACAGCATCAGAGAAAGGTCAGCTTTTAGTGACTTTCTCCCACTTCAGCTGAATCTTCAAGGACTAAGATTGCTAGGTTATGCCCTAACAACTTATCAAAATATGCCAAGTAATATTGTTTGTGAGGCCCTCTCTTGTGGGAACTGTTGGGCAGGAAATAGATTAAACTTGGAGATATATTGTCTTGTTGCAAGATAGCCTAGCTTCTATGAATTAAGATTTAAGCAGATCCCCCAAAGGTTAAGAAATGGGAGCAATAGTAAAACTGTGGATGGAGAAGAAGAAGCGGGGGAAAGGTTAGCTGTAGGATGAGGGAGACAGCAGAGTCATAGGGTATAAAAACTAGATGAGCCCAGGTGAGTTTAAAAGAATGGAGGATATTTTGGAACAATCTGAGTTGAGAAGTTTTCCCTGTCTCCTTCTCTGCAGAAAGACAACAAAATAAGTAGTTCTGCTCAGAAGGGATTTCCCTCACCTCAGTGATAGAAGAAGAGACACACACAAAGAGACAGCTTGTCAAGTGGATGTCAAGGGAAACAAATTCAATACAGGATCAAACTCAAGGTAACCAGGGCCAATAAATTGGAGTAAGAATGCTGAAAGGAAGCTGAGGTGAGGTAGAGGGATTTGACAAGAGGGGAAGGAGAGATCCACCAGAAGCATTGGAGATCAGTAGGAAAAAAAATTAAAAGCAGTAAGCAAATGAAGGAGAAAAGATCCAAAGCAGCTAGAAAGCAGAATTCAGAAGACTGTAGACTGAATCAGAAAATGCATTTACGAGGGGAAAAAAAGAAAGGTAGAAAAAGAAGGCAAAAATAGGCAACATTTTTGGCAGGAGGGTTATATGAAGCAAAGGGAATCGCTTGTGTCTCAAGCATATTTGGCCTTTCCTTAGCCAAAGCAAATTATTGTAATTATTAATATTTTTTTTTCTTTGTGCCATTATGCACCCTTATGCAGAGGTTAGTTGGCTAAAAAATTAATATGCATCTAAGACAACTCTGTCTTCTGGATGACTAAGGCAAAGGATCCCTCATAAATTGTCTCTTTTGAACAAAAAGGGATTAATCCCATGCTGTAATGTTGTTATACCCATATCATCTGTTCTTGATGGTAATAAAATATGTTCAAACTAAGAAACTTTAGTTTTAATGGTTTTCCTAGGATGGGGTATCAAACTCTCAGCCTGTGGACCAGATGTGTCACGTGCTGGTCATGCCCACCCTTGGTTTAGTGAAGGGGAAAAAAGTCACAATAAGTCATGTGATGACAATGTGACACCACAAGTGTGACACCCCTAACACCCCTATGCTAGAAGATGACCCAAAGTACTAGACTCTGTTTAGCAATAGCACTTAGATTTATATACCACTTCATAGTGCTTTACAACCCTCTCTAAGTGATTTTACAGACTCAGCATATTGCCCCCAACAAGGCTGAGCCAACCTTGAGCTGGTGTGGATTGCACTCATGGCAGTTGGCAGAATTAGCCTGCAATACTACATCCTAACCACTGTGCCACCATGGCTTAGAGTAAATTGAAGAAAGTTGAGAGATACTTCAAAGAGATCTCAAGGAATTCAGCTTCTCAAACTCAAACCTGCTCCTGTTCCAACATAGTGACTGCATTTCTTATGCCAATTAATATTTCTTCCTTGTTAGAATTGGAACAAACAGGTTGGAAAATCACACTACTTTTAAATTTCATTCTTGTCAAATTCAGCTCTATATTTAAGTTTTGTCTTCATTGCTTCCTTTTTAAAACTCAGTAGAAACTGTTCTCTCTGCTTAATCCAGTATGACTATTACAGAAAATAAATTCACTATTTTAATTGAATACTTGGCTCTTCTTAAAGGCAACTTGACAACAATAATTAATAAGGAATTATCAGCTATAAGAAATGCAGTTCCAAGTGTAATGACAAAATGAAAATTGTGAATAAATGTCTATTAAATTCTACTCTTGCTTAAACATAAGTTAAAGAAAATTGATCCTTCTAGCTAACTGAAAGAACTCAAAAGTGAAAGGTTGCAGTTATCAGCTTTAAAACTCATTAAGTTCCAGATAACCAAGGAATTCAACAATAAAAGAAAATTAATTTCCTTTTTGAAAACATTAAATTGTAGAAGTGCTAATATATTAATATTAAACATTTGGATGAAGATGTTTCATTCCTTTTCTATCTTAAAAATCAGGCTTCTACTGCTTCAGACCCATCATTTCAAATGCAGTAACAATGCATACCACTCCTAGTGTTTTTTGATTCATTCGTTTTCAATAAAACTATCACTGTTGGGTTTCCCTTGGCTCATATAAATTATACAGGCCTATCATGCATCAATGTTTTTTTATTTTTAATTATAAATCTAGGATGATGAAGGAAGTTGTAGAAAGGTTTGCAATAAATAGCTCTTACTATGCCTTACATAATCTCTGAAAGTAAGAATTCTCTAGCCTATTTTTCCCCATAATTATTCCTTTTCCACATGCCTTCATTACTCTGCTTGATTTGAAGAAGAAGATAATAATAGAGTTTCCATTTAGAGTGGAAAACAGGTTTGTTATATAGTTGTCAAAATGTTACAGTAGTGGTTGGTGAAAGGCACTGAATACTTTTATGCACAGTATTAAATTAGGCAGGATCTTGCTTGAATTCACCTCTCAGTTAGATTATAAATTCATAGTACATAAGATTGGCTGGAAAAATCATGGCTGGGGAGATGGATTTGAAGGATAGTAATACAGAAATCATTCTGCAATTTTCCTTCCAGCAACTTTTTTTTAATCTACTTTTTCCACTATTTTAACTGTGGAAATGATCCTTTATACCACACTGTCTGGTCTAGTTAATGCCTCAGGCTTTTGAAAATGATGAGCATCCAGCCTGGACAGATACACTTTTTAATCGTCTAATTCTATTAGGTATCATTGATGGGTATTCCCTCTATACTAGCCCTTTTTACTTCAATATTGATTTAGAATTATAAGATAAGTGTAAACATTTGCCATGTGCAAAATGGCAGAATAAGGCCAAGTCTCATTTCATTGCTGTGTTTAAGAAAGCATGATAAGATATTAGAGATAAATAAGTGTATTTATATATGCTTTGACATCCAATGCAAGTCCATTATTAAAGCCTGCTGAGACAGCCAAGGCTTTTTGAAATCTCAGCAGAATCAGGGCTACCTGGATCTCAAAGGGGAAGATATTCTAAAGAAGAGGCAGCAATTGAGAAAACTATAGTCCCTGTTGGTGCCATTCCCTGTGGAAAGAAACCTTAAGGGAACCCAGACTTCTTGATCTTCTTAGTCTTTCAAACATTAAGTTTTTTTTTTAAACTTTGATATTATCATGAGGCAAATGGCCAGTTTATCAAAAAGATGCAAATAAGAACTTATATAAAAGCTCAGTGATTTGAGTTGTCTATTCTAATGATAATGTTTATTTTTAAACTATGTTGCCAGGATTCAGGGAAACAAAAGGACTATTTACCAACCTAGCTGTGTACTACCTCAAACATCGGTAAAGGTCACAATGGAAGGAGATTTAAGATGCACAGTCTAAAATACTCTATGTCAGGTGTTACCATTGAGAAATTAACATTTTGAAATTGATATGTAAAGAATTGTTAATTATTTTTGTAAATATGTTGGATGATGCCATCCCTCATAGGATTTAGATCATCTGATGTGTAAAGTGCCAATTAGTGTTGATACTATAGTTACTTTAAACATTTTAATATATTTTTATAATTATAATAGTCGTGGTGGCACAGTGGTTAGAATGCAGTATTGCAGGCTAACTCTGTCCACTACCAGCAGTTTGATTCTCACTGACTCAAGGTTGACTCGGCCTTCCATACTTGGTAAAATGAGGACCCAGATTGTTGGGGGCAATATGCTAACATTATAAACCACTCAGAAAGTGATGTAAAGCACTACGGAGCAGTATACAAGTCTAAGTGTTATTACTAGTGCTACTTTCATAAGAATTCATACAGAGCAATTTTACACTAATAAATAACAGTTACATGTTGTAACTGTCACATGTAGCACTAATGGCTTGGTAATTTAAAAGATGTCTAGAGAAAATACCTATAAATGTTAGAATTCTCCAAAATTCCAGAGTTGGGTGTGTTTTGGCTTAGTTTTGTCTTGGGATAGGAGTAACCCTACAATCATCTATGGAATATTTTCTGAATAATCAGGCTCAATGACACTCATGAAAATAGCTCCCTAGATTGTATCCAATATATGTAATATTGTGCTTTCTGATCACACTGTTACTTTCTTCCATCTTAAATACAGTAAATCCCCAAGCATAAAGAAATGTTGATCTTCTAGTTGCTGATTTACATCTTTCGCCTAAACAAAATGCAACTAGAAATATCTTTTTTAAAATACATCCTGAACATTATCTCAGATTAATAGTAAAAGATCCAGGTTTTGGGAAGAGGGAGTAGGGAGATGTTTTGCAGATAATTTTTTTTCAAAGAAAAGAAATTGTGATACCTATAGTACCACTGAGCTGTGCTAATGCTCAGCAGCTGGAATAGAAATATATTCTTCATGCAAAAAACTGAGATTTTCTAAACAGAATGAATTAGCTCTATATGCAGTTCTAGCAGTCTAAAAAGTGTGTTTTAAGCTATCAGGATCCAGTTTTTTTCAAGGCATCTGAAATGCAGGAAGTGAACTCTGAAAATATCGAGGCACAGAACTGAAGGTTTTTTCTCCACCTTGTCTTCTCCTGCTTCCTTCTCCATTCCTCTGCTTTATCTCAGTGATGCTTTCAATCATAGTGTACAATATAAACAAACAAAAACAAACAAACAAACAAACAAACCAATCCCTTAGTAATGCTGGTCACATTTATTTCAGTGTGGGTTTTACTTTTGAAACAGAAATCCAAAATAATTTATAGAAGTTTAAAAACAAAATTAGACAATCAAAGCCAGTTAAGAAACCAAAATATTGAAAACTGTCAATACGAAGAATAATAAAAAAGAAAGCAATTGCAACTGCATAATACAGCTGTCTTAAAACTGGAAAGGAAGCATCTATGAAAGATAGTTGTGTGTCTCGTGAAGCTTAGCTTTTTATAGCAAGTGCCAATCTCAGATTTGCTCAGCCCCTGTGTATGCAAGGAAACTGAAATAATGTCACATTTCTAAAGCAAACATCTTAAGTGACAATCTGTTTTGTGTTGTTTTGTTTTGTGCTCTTTTGACTTTGATAATATTCTCTCCTTGACAACTTTCACTTCTTCCCTCCAACTTCTGAGATTTACTTAACATAACATAGCAGATTGTCTTCCATTTATTGAAAGGCTCTCTTGACTGAAGCCCCAACTTTTAAAAAATGTCTTCCCCCCAAGACGCTTTTATGAGAGGAGGCCAAATGTTTATCTTTCTCTTTCTTCCATACTATTTTCTCTTAAAAAAAAAAAACCCCAAAGACACCGAACACCATTTCCTTGAATATCTGCTTTGCCATCTTCAAGTAGAATTGAAAAGAGCCTCTATACCAGTGATGTCGAACCTTTTAGGGTCTGAGTGCCCAAACCACAAGGCGTGCATGCATGAGTACATGTGAGAAATCCGAACACCAGCTGACCAGTGTGCACCGGAAACCTGAACACCAGCTGGCTGGCATGCACCAAAAACCTGAACATCAGCTTGCTGGTGCATGCCAAAAACCTGAACGCCAGCTGGCCAGCAGGAGGTGGGGCATCACAACACTGACAACTCTGCAAGAGGCGAGATATTTTTCTTTCATGAGCTTCTGTTTCATTGTTTGCAGGGAGAGGGTTGAGAAATGCCACAGAGAAACATGGTGGAGCTGAGCTGGGGTGATGGTGCACATGCCCACTATGGCACATGTGCCAGAGGTTCGCCACTGCTGCTCTGTACCATACATGCTGTGAATAGTATGCCTTCCTAAAAAATAAGGGATGCATTCATAGCAACTGTAGTCAACATATACTATAACATGGTATAAGACTGGTTTCTGTATCTCTTTCCACATCATCACCCTGAATTTTCTTAAAAGTTGTGCTTTATTTATTAGATATAAGCAGCTTAGAATATCTCTATTATTAATTGAGAGTTAGTTCTAGCTTTTGCATTACTGGAGGAAGTAGAAACTAATTTTTTTAACAATGCTACCTTTCTCTTAGACCACATTAAAAATCTGCTCCATAAGAATGGAGTCTTCAGTCAGAAGTGAAGAAGATTCTTGTTGAGAAATGAAATGTCTTCAAGGAAAAACAAAGGAAGTCCAGTTTATTTATTTATTTAATTTAATTTTTATACTGCCCCCTCTCACGAAGGACTCGGGGCAGTGTACAGCCATCTAAAAGAAAACACAGAATAAATAACAGTTTAAAAACAAAATTAAAATTTTAACTAATTTGGGTGGCTGATAACAATTAAAAACCTAATACAAAAAATTCAAAATTTAAAACGATTAAAGATTAAAATTTAAACTGATTTTAAAAACCCCAACTAATAGTACTAGGCCAGACCGGCCTGTTGGAACAAATAGGTTTTTAATGCACGCCGGAAGATCCATAGGTCTGTAATGATCCGGATCTCCGGGGGCAATTCATTCCAAAGGGAGGGTGCCCCCACAGAGAAGGCTCAAGCCCTTGGGGCTGCCAGATGACACTGTCCAGACAATGGAACCCCAAGGAGGCCCACCCTGTGGGAACGCACAGGTCGGCGGGAGGCTGATGGTGGCAACAGGCGGTCCCTTAAGTACCTGGGTCCCAAGCCATGGAGCGCCTTGAAGGTGAGAACCAACACCTTGAATCGCACCTGGAAGGCCACAGAGAGCCAGTGCAGCTCGCGCAAGAGAGGTGTAATGTGGGAGCTCCGAGGAGCCCCCAGGATTACCCGCGCGGCCGCACTCTGCACCAACTGCAGCCTCCGGATGCTCTTCAAGAGGAGCCCCATGTAGAGAGCATTGCCATAGACTAGGCGAGAGATAACGAGGGCGGAAGTGACTGTGCGAAGATATATTCTGCTTACTTGACCCCTTAAGCTGCAGAAGAGATCCCTTTCCAATTATCTTATGGAAAAAAATGGAAAAAAAATTCTTCATTTTTTTACATTATTTTATATATTCCTATCCTGTCTACCTAGTTAAGCCTTCTACTATGAAATGGTTGAGAACAATCATAAGTCCTTAATATTCAAAGCAGTAAACCCAGAAATTTTAGATAAGATATATGCACACTAGATTTTATATCTAAACAAATATATAGCTAATCAAATTAAAACCAATCTGAATAAAAAAACAAAGCATATAATGAGCTCTGAAACCATTTTACCTGAATGTCTGAGATGAGTTCCTGGAATGGCAAGGCTTTTTCCGACCACACAGTGATCAGATGCATCGCTTTGTCGAAGTTCTTCACATATTCACTATACATCTTCAGGAAAGGAGCCACTTTCTGGATGATATCCCCAATTCTAGGATTGGTATCCCTATAGCAAGAATTGTAAGAGAATATTGTTGGTCTCTCAACAAAAAAAGGCTAAAATAGACTAAGAAATATCTAGCTGCCTTTACCACTGGTCTTATGACTCATACCTGGACATAACTCCTCTTTTAATAAGCAATTGTCTGCTTTTGAAAAATACATCCCAACAAAGTAGTACTAATTTTCTCTTAACTTCTTCTGCAAAAACAATTACAAGAGGTTGCAAAAACGTATTCAGATAGTGAACATGTTTGAAATATATTTCAAATACATAAAACAGGCAATAAATTATCTGCTTTTCTCTTTTGTTGAAACCTTTTATATTACTCACTATGGCACTTCACTTTTCAGAGCTTGTAACAAGTGCTGAAGATAGCAGGTACTTTTGTAAAAACAAATACAAACTTGCTCAGTTGAGAATAGAAATTTACCAAGATGTATGCCTTAAAGGCCTTTAAGTGGAAAGCCATATCAAAATAAATAGGGATGGATAGGAACGTAATGTAAATCAATTTAAATCTACTAAAAAACAATAGTTGCCTATTACATTCTATCCTAGAGAAAATCTGACTGGTCATGATGGATTAATGCCAAATTGATGGCACATAATCAATCAATGAATTGCATTACACTACAGGAATGTGTCTAAGAAGTGAATTGTTGCTGTGGATGTTATTTTTATAGAACTTAAGAATACAAACTGATGGTATAAATCATTTAATAAATAAATAAAAATAGTATCATTAATATAGCAACATTAATATCAATGTTCTAAAAATGCTGTTTGTCAAAAAAGAATCTTTTTCTCTGCCTACTGTGAAAACAACACAAAGTCAGCTAGTCAGCTATTCAGGGAGGCATGATGTACTGAAGTTTGTGCTATAAAAGTGAAGCTGATGATCACAGTAAAGATCAAAGCACCAATGAGTAGACTGGTTCCTTGGAACCTTTCCAGATAAAAAGAGGACAGGAGATGCTCCACATGTGCTCCAGATGACTGCTCCTTATGAAGAGAATACAAAATAATGGGTTTTCTGAGAGTTTAAGCACCAGGAAACAATGGGAGACAATAGCCCATTTTGCTCACAATGTCAACTGAATCTTTTAAAGGACACTAAGTTGTGCTCTAATCATTTTCAAAAATTGCTCATTAACTATTTCTAAGCTATTAGAGACTTTTGGAAGAGCAAATATGAAAACATCAATGAAACATTGTTTTCAACTGCCTTTAATCCTGAATGAATGAGAATGTTAGCCGTAAGCTTAAGAATTTAATGAACCTGAAATAAACAGGGAAAAGCTAAATAAGATTTTGATTTTACAAAGTTATAAATAGACTAAACATCCAGATAAAATTAGAACAATGAAACTTTTATAATAAGATTTTGTTAATAATTATAATGAACAAATATTTTATGATGGGAAATAGATTGTTTTGTTTTTAAAAGACGTAACAAAGATAAGCAATTTCCTGATTTGAAAAATTAACACTAGAAGGAATTAAGGTTTTAGACAAATGAAACATTTACAAAGTTGTAATATGATGTAGAAAATTATAAGAATAAAAATACTAAGGAAAATTTTTGAAGACTAGGATCAGAAAATATAAGCCACAATATCAACATTGTGTAATAATGGATAAGACCATGCCCAAAAGATTTTGTTGAAAACACCACATACTGTATATACTGTAGAAATTTATCTGACAAGATAGAGATGATATGAAAAGTGGATTTACAGTTGATAGGACAAGAGAAGGACTTATAACAGAATGTTTCACTGGATCTAGAAAAGAAAGTTGCTGAGATTTTAACATTTAAAAGAGAAATATAAAAGACAAACCAAGAAAATGACTTGGATATTTCTTTTTCCTATTAGATTTACAAAAGAGGCTTGTTAAAGACTTGAAGAATGCTGTACAATGGAATAAAGAAGAAATTAAGAAAAAAATCAAATGCTACAACAATATTTGAATGAAATAAAGATTAATGGTGATAAAAGTAAAAGGAAGGAATATGAAGTTGGTTTATTTGACCAAGGTTAAAACAAGATATGTTGTAACTTCTGACAAGCCTTTATGAACTTTCTAAAAAGATGATGTTTTAGGGATTTGTTTTACATAAGAGGTACAATATGGAATGGAGACATGATTGTTTGTAATCTTAGAGGGTAAAAATCACTAAATTTGTTTGTGCTTGTTGTGATGAAGATTGAAAGTGTGAGTGGCATGACGGCCTAGCGGTGAAGATGCTTGCCTCCCACTTGGAAGATTGAGAGTTCAATCTTAGGTAGCAACAGATGTTTCTCTTCTAGGGCACAAAGAAAAAAAATCTGCTGCAAACTTCACATGGCTTCAAGAAGGGTATCCAGCCAGTAAATGCTCAGCTCCAATCCAGCTGTCCCAACTCTACATCAAATTAAGAGATTACAGAGTCGTAAAAAAGAGAGGGTGATGATGTTGGAACCCACTTTTTATATATTTGTCTTTTCTTTATTATATTCTTTTCTATTTCTTCTCTTTCCTTGCACTTTTTACTCCTTCTTCCTGTTCTCTTTTCTTTAAGTTTAGTTTGTATTAGATTTTATTATTGTAACTGAAATTCTTTATAAAATTATATATACACATAAAATAAAATCAGTTAGAAAGTTGTGTTATGGACCATATACCGTAACATAACCTTCTCTGTACATAAGATGTTTTTCAAGATAGGACAAAGTGTTCAGATAAAACTCTCAGTGATTTAATCTTAAACTACTTGAATATTTTTCACATCTAGCTTTCAACAAGCTATTAAATTTGTTAGATTTCTCCAGGAAAGTAGTGGGCAAAAAAGACAAGAAGCTGATTTCATAACTTACCAGTCTTCCATACGTTTTATCAGCTCTGGCAAGAAAAACTGGGAATGGAACTGGTAAATGGAGGAGATATTAGAGAAGATCATTTTTACTACATCTTCCGGAAATGCCTTTGTAGTTCTGGCTTCTTTCATTAGCTCTGAGAAAAACACCTGTAAAGAACATTCCCGGTCAATAAGAAACATAATTTTAATTGTGATGCTTCACCCTGCTTTTCAACCCAAAAGTCTCCTGCCAAAACTGCTGTAAGATCAATAAATTCATTGAGGTCTCCCCCTGCAAACCTAGATATTAAAAGCACAACATAAAGGGGGGAAAAGAGACAACCTGGAGAAAAATCAGGAAATTTGGATTAGCATTTTCTAAACTTATAGCAATTAAAGTTCCAATTGTTATAATTATAATATAGAATTATAGTGGTTATAATTACTATAATAGTAATTAAAGGTCATCTGGAATAGAAACAAAATAAAAGAGATCATATAAATAAATATCCTTAGCAGAGCAGATGAAATGATCCTCCTTCCATTCCTCATTCAGCTACAACCAAATAAGTATTACTTATTGAGTAACTGAGTAAGGGACAGTTAGGATTTCTATTAACTAATTGTCCCTTACTCAGTTGCTCAATAAGTAACTGTTATTTACTATTTTTAGTAAATAACACTTCTATTTTTCATATAATTTTCCAAATCAATGTAATCCCATTAGGAGAATAGTTAAGGAGAATTAACTATTGACAGTGGAATATCAGAAAGGGCTCGGTTTTCACTATGTGAACATTTTGGGGTTTTCAAAGTATTAAAAATTGGTTGCTTGCTACAGAAATCCAAGATTTATTGAATTTTTTAAAAATGAGTTGTATGTGATGAAAATACCCAGAAGGCAATTTTATTATATCTTCATGCATTGTTGTTAAGTAAAATAATAATCATGGAAGTAGTTTATTTTCAGCTTATTGATAGTGGACATCAGAAAGCTGAAATGCAGCTGCAAACTAACCTGGTCTAGAAGATGAAGGCGAACCACATAGGCCTGTTCTGTTTCCAGCAGCTCCAAAGCTATTTTTTTCTCCTCTGGTTCCTGTGAATACAGAGTAAGGAGAAATATGTTTCAAAACCTATGATTCATAATCATTTAAAATATTTTTATAGAGTGAGGTATCATTAGCAATGATACACAGCTTTTGCAGCTTTTGAGACTGTATCACCAGTGTACTAACTCAGTAGTAATCATAATTGTAGTGTATCGCACATGCGCACTCGTCCCCCATGCTCCAGCCGGCGGGGCGATTCCCATTGGCTGACGCGTCAGCCAATGGGAAGCCCCGGATTCTGAAGCCGCGGCAATTATAAAAAGCCACGGCTTGC
>JAEANM010016119.1:0-13381 GCA_017656035.1 Myanophis thanlyinensis
GTTTTTATTACAGGTATTAATGAAATATTACAATTTATAAAAAATTATTGTCTGAATTTGAGGGGCTTGGAACGGATATGGGCATTTACAGGTAAAATGCGTCTCTACTTACAAAATTTTCAAGTTACAAAACGGCTTCCGGAACGAATTAATTGTAGAGGTACCACTGTAGAATTAAGAGAATGGGGCCCTTTAAAGTGGTTTAGAAAACGGGTTTGTGGAAAGATCAGCAGAAAAGGGAAGGATGAATATCTAATGCTAAAGAATCAGGAACCTTTGCAGAATTCGTTTTCCAAGGCTATACTAATAGCACGTAGACTTGTTTACCGCTCCACAGTGCTTTAAGCACTCTGAATGGTTTATAACATCATCTTGCCCCCAACAATTTGGGTCCTTATTTTACTGACTTTGGAAGGACGGAGGGCTGAGTCAACCTTGAGCTGATCAGGATCAAACTGCTGGCAGTCAGCAGAATTATCTTGCCATACTGTATTCTAACTCCTGCGCCACCATGGCTCGAATTCCAATTCCAGAATTTTTTTTAAAAGGGCATGCAATTTGTAAAATAAGGCACAAAAGATGTAATTTCAGATATAGAACCAACAATTTTGTTTGGGAGAGTCTAGAATGGTTCAATTCTGGTTTTTCTTTAATGCAAATAAATGAAAGTTTAAATGACAGCAGGATCTCCCACTTTGTTCACAATTGCAAAATTATACTAAAATTTGTGTTATGAGAGAAACAAACAAGAAAATATACCTTCCCAGAGTGTGGTACTACTTAGCTTTTGAATCAACAGGATACTATGTACTTTTTGTGTCAGTTTGGAAAAATAGTTCTTACCTATATCTGAACATTACTAAGGCAGAAATGAGAAATTGGATTTGCTAAAACATTAATTCATAATGAAAAAGGCTGGTTTATTATTTGGCCAGCAACAAACAAAAATGCTTCAAAACTTGGATGGATACCAGGGAAAGGAAAACAAGTTAATTGTCATGAAGTTGATATTCTTAGTAATTACATAGTACGTTCTAGACTTTCTCTAGTATTTTCTTCAATTTAGAGGTCTCTTAATGGTGCATTCATTGCTGTTGCAATTGAATTTGTTCACTTACTGCTGATTGTCCTTTCTACAAAAGCTTTAGGATTCAAGTATTCACAATTGGATAATTTGAGCTGGTCATTTGTGCCTCAGTGAGAACTGACTAGTTATTTTCCTTGCTATCATGGTCTAGAGTCTTAACATCATCCCAAATCATCAATATTTTATCTATCCCGCTTTTTCAAAGTCCAACTTTACTTTCATGCTGTATCACACAAGAAAAACACACATCTTCACATTTATTAAAAGCTGTAATTGGGGTTCATTCACTTTCCTCATAAGATTATGGTGCCAGCTGTTTTGCCACAAAGGGGCAAAGAGGTTCACCAGGGTGTCAGTGCTTCTGCTGTGTGATAGATGGCTCATCAGGTCCATTTTGAAGAGAGAAATAGGGTTTTGGTGAAAGAGGACAGCAACAGTAAACTTAATTTTCTTTCCTTGGTTAGATTTTGGCCCCATAGGTAAAAGTCATTGAGGCATCCACAGAGAGGTGTATTTGTGTGTGTGTAAAACCAGCCCAGCATTTTTAACACAGCTGTTTTTTCTTGTTCAGAAAAGCACAGGTCAATTCTTCCATCCATTTGGTGGGAGTGGATGAAAGGAATGGGAGTGTTCCACCCATTTTCTCAAACCATAGTTTGGGATTGATGCCTGCTTTGTTACTTGGAAATTTAGGTTTAGTCAAGTGTCTCCCAAAAAAGTGAGAAATTGGAGGGGAGATTTTACAGCTCCTTGGATTAAATGCTCAGCTATTGGCTCAACTGAATTACAGGCTGCGGCAACACAGAATAAATTCAACTTAAAGAGGCTGAAGAATGCCAGGAACATCTCATCCATCACCATGTTCAGCAAGGATGCAATCTGATAAGCTAAAATTGCTTCCGGTTAAGGAATTCCTTTACCCCCATAGACTCTGGTCCTGAACTATCTTTCCCATAATGTCTTGAGTATAATAAGTCTCTGGGTTCCTCACTGCTTGAGTTCCACAACTCATCTAGTGTTTGTGTTCAATTCTTTACTGGTGGATAAGACTGGGGAAGACCCAGTGACCTCTGGGTCTATCATGGGGGGGGGAGGCATGTGGAGACTAGAGGGTAGTTTCACTGCCCATATCCTGGGGGGGCTGCTTCTCGGTGTCGGTATCTTCATAATTGGATCCCATCTCTATCTTCACCTGGGGTACAGTACAGACAGGGCTTCGGGAATAGCTAAAGGCAGGAGAAGATGGGCAGGAAATCTTCAAATGAAGTGTAATACTACAAGAAAGGCAAATAAATTGGAATTAGGAATCTGTCTCAGACAAGAAGCTGCAGTCAAGCAATTAAGATCAATATTATTTCTTTGCCCTTTATTTCTCTCTAACCTGGCAAGCAGAGATGGTGCCATGGCATAGAAACAAAAGCTTTTTGTCTCAGTGCCTGAATAGAGTAAGCAATTTTCCCAGTCAGCTCCAGAATTTTCAAGATTAATTTTAAATTCCACTTTACTCTGGGACAGTGTAGGACATTTCCCATCTCTTTCTTGTTATTTATATTTCATGATTCTCCTGTTTTCCACTTTTCCTAATGTTCTCAATCTCTCTTTGAGAACCAGTGTGGTGTATTTAAAGATACTAGGGTAGAAACCAGGAGCTTGTGAATTCTAGTCTTGCTTTAAACCGGTTACTCTTTTGCACCCTCAGGAAAAAAGCAGGAACTTGTCCAAATGGTTGCCGAGAATTAGAACTGACTCAGAGGAATCCCCCTCATTTTTAAAGCATCAATTTCCAAAAATAGCTATGTTGTACGACATCTCAAAACTTAACAAAATTTTTATTACGGTTCAGTGGATGGTTGTCTGCTTTAATAGAAAGCTGGAGTTGAGTCCTGAAAGAGGAGAATTAGGCATACCCAACTGCTAGGATTGGGGCAATATATAAAGAAGGAAGACCCAGGAGGGAGGGAGGGAGGGAGGTGAAACGATTGCTTTAAAGTGAGCAAACTTAACTCTTCACTGACAGACACCCTTTCACCGAATAGCTAGCTAATATATGCAAAATATTAGGAAGCCTTTATCTTTTTTTAAATGTAAAAAAGCCTTCTAACAAATTCCAATTTCAATATTTTAAAATGAAATTGGATTTTGTATGAAGTTTGATAAATTTCAGTACTAAACAACCAGTGACTTAGTCTTCCTTCTAGCGGTCTGTAGCGCTTTCTCAAACCAACTGCATTAAAAGACATAAGCATAGCACAGCTCTCCTGATAGCAGTAAGTACATCACTATCCATTTAGCATTCCTTAACAAGCACAGGTAAATGCTGGATTTCACTGACATGTACACACACCCCACAGGCTATGGAAAAATACGCCACACTGGAAGATTTATTAGCTGGAGATACACAATTCATTCTGAGAGAAGCCAAACCCAACTATTGGTACACAGGTAGTCAATGTCCAAATGTTTTACCTATTTCAGTTGCACCAAATATATAATGAAATACTTCTACTTTAATCAAAGCATTCTTTTTGTGATTCAAAGTCAGTTTTTGACTCCTGGTGGCTACCTGAAGCTGCATTTTTCTTGGCAAGATTTTCAGAAATGGCTTGTTTCCTTCTCCCTCCTTCATCCTTCCTGCTTGCTGAGAGAGAATGACTGGCCTACGATCACACAGATGGCTTTGTACCTAATGTAAGACTAGAATCCACAATTTCCCAGTTTCTAGTTTGATGCCTTAATCACTATACCAGTCTGGTAAGCAAACCAAATTCCAAAACTTTATACTTTGGGCATAAAAGTAGATTTTCACACGCATACACATACACACAAATATTTTGAAAAACAAATCAGAACTAGTTTGCAGTAGACATTAAGCCAGAAGAAGAAGAGAATCAGATTGTGAAAAGCACAATCAGCACTGACTTGAAGGCACAAAAAGAATAAAACTAAATAGAGATTGTAAATATAAACAATGTTATTGCAAAACAAATTTATATAACAAGTAATAACTAAAATAAGACAATATTGTTGATAGTTTTTAGCATCCTTGTGCTTAGAAAAGGAAGCAAGTTTCATAAATGTAAGATTCAAAAGTCTGAGTTTGACAATCATTCCCGTGTCAAAACTTTAAAAAATGTTCAAGTCCCTCTAGGCTACTAATTGAAGAACCCCCATTTTAAGCTAAACATAGTTGACAACTGACATAACTGATTGCTTTTACTGTAAACATTTTAATACCTACAAAACTCTTGCTAAATTTGAAAGCTGTAAAGAAATTAAAACCAATGCAAACTCAGCAAAATACATTTGTTACCTGTGATCTGGATCAGAATTGTTAGGGGAGGAATCAGAATGCAAAACTCCAACTGGAAGATTCTTCTCCTGGAGAGAAACACAAGACGCACATGAAGCTGTTCCAAGGTAAAGAAGGACAAAACAGTCAGTGAAGACATGAGAAGAAAAGAGAAGGCTGAAAAAGGCAAAACCACTTTGCCACAAACTTCCTTATCCTGCATCCTCTCTGTCACTCAGAAGTAAGATTTGAAGGGAAAGGAAATTAATTCATGGCTGCACAAAAGCTTAGATTAACCAAGGCTGTTGCCAAAGCCTGAAAAAGCCCGAGACTCCCTGGGTGTGATGATGTCTTGAAAGAGGAAAGAAGACAAGGATTGAAACATAGGGGGACAGTTACATAGCTTTTGTGCTCAGTCCAGTCTTTTGAGTTCTCTTCCTTTTATTAACTGGCCTAGGGCACATCTACCTGAACATTTTTGTTAGAAGCCTTACTGAAACAGCTGGAAACAGCATCTGCGTCAAATTGCAATGCTGTCAAAATGACAACATGCAATGAAATAAACACCTGATGCAAACTCATAAGTTGGAATATTTGTGTGTGCTTGTGAGAGAGGGACTTTGGTTTTCAACTCTCCTGTGGTTTTCCCTAAGATTCATGTGACTCATCATTGGGTAGAAGTTTTCAATATTTGAACCCGATTGGAAAGTGTACCACACAAAGGATTTATAGGAACTTGCATGCTGCCAAACCATTAGAAAACAAATTGGAACAGGTTAGTTCTAGAATTGCTCAAAATCATATAAATGTCATTTAGAAGCAAGTTAGGGTTAAGGTTATGAATAAACAACTACCAACTAGCTGAGTTAGTAAGAAAGAATGCAGTCTCTGGGGGCCCAGTTGCACCATATCTGCAGGGGAATCTCCAAGCCCGCACACAGTTTCACTCTGTTACCATGATTCTTGTGTGGAAGACAAATTTCCCGAATTTGTTTAGCAGTTAATTTATCATCTTCGTAAAACTTGGGTGTCTTACTTAACTGGAAATACAATGGATACTGTTTGGGGGTTGAGGCAAGGCAGGTGCCAGTGGGACTGTTACAATAGAGGGAAACTTGGGCTGGGGGAAAAGTAAGGGAAAAAGACAAGGAGCAACTCTGTGGATAGGCAGATTCAGATGGGGGTTGTGACGCAGAGGCCATCGGCCACTGAACAATATTGGTAGGCTAGGTGGCAGGTGCCTGTGCAGTTGCATCGTCCAAATACTTTCTGTAATTAATCCAAAGATTGTGTGATTCAAGTTATTTCATCTGGTATGTGAGTACCACATGCTTAATAAAACTATTTATCATGGAAAGTCTCCTTTGAGTCAGACTGGATGGGTCCATGTTGTTTTCTTGCTAAGAATTTTGTTGTGGCTTTCTTCCAGGACTTTCCCCCCTGATTTTCTTGTGGTCTCCTGTCCAAATAGTAACCAGGATCCCTCTCTAGCTCTTTCAAGATTAGCTGAAGGTGGTTCTATATGCCACCATCTTGCACTGGCAATTCAAAGTGCAGGGTAATTGCAAAAACAAATACTGCTGACAGTTTATTTGAAACAAATGCATTCGCTGAAACATTTTAAACGTAAACTGGGATATATAAACTTCGCAAAAGTGAAGTTTCAGTTCCTTTTGCCAAGACACCAACTTGCTCACTATTTTGAAATACTGTTAGACACAGTCAACCCCTCCTTTAGGACAGCGGTCTCCAACCTTTCGGCTTTGCGGACCAGTGGCGGGGGAGAGGGGGGAATGGTTCTGTGTGAGTGGCAGGTGTGCATACCCACAGCTCTATATGCATGAGCAACAGGCACACATGGAACTTCACACAGACCTGCTTTGGCTGCTGCTTGCACGGCACAATACCAGATGGTGGCCCAGAGGTTGGGGACCCCTGCTCTAGGACATGAAACGGCACAAACGTTCTGTGCATCTGACACTTCACTTGATAGGCAGACTGGCTAGGCCCCACGAATCAATTTTTCTATTGTCAGTAGATTGTACACTGTTGTATAAAACCAGGTTTAAACCACTCCCTCCCCAGGTTTTCTAACATACCTCATCATGGTGTCCCTCCTCGGTTCTTTGGCCTTTCTTTTTCTTTTCTTTCTTCTTGTCATCCACCTTCTCTTTTTCAGGAATAATATTATCAATCCAAGCCAGATCGTGCTGGGAAAAGACTAAGTCCAACATCTTCCGGACTAAAATTAAGGCTAAAATCTGAAAGATGAGGAAAAACGTGAAAAAAAAAAGTCTCTAAGGTCACAATAGTGAAGCCATTTCTGCAAGTCCCTTGGTGAGGCTACAACCATCACCCCCCGCCCTCCGAACTGCTACAAACATTCTCCATCCGGTGCTGGACAGGAAGGAATTGTGTGGTGCACGAGGAGAAAAGGCGAGATTTATTACACTGTACTCAAAATAAGACACGAAGCAGGAGAAAAAGATTATTCCTCATTTGTCATGCTGAGAGATGGTACTCTCCTGCAGCCCCCACCATTGGTTATGGTCACACCTCCAGATCCACTGCAAAGGGTTGCTTGCTGGGGAAAGGATATGGCTGCTGTAGTCTTTCATTCTTAACAGGTTTTAGAAGAAGAGTATGCTAGTCTATGGTAGGCAGCTCAAAAGGAGCCTGACATGCCTTTTCTGGCTAAGAGGTTTTGTTAAAAGGAGCAGACTTTTCATCAGCTGCAGGTAACTGTATCTAGTTAGGAGGCTCCACAAACAAAGGCAGGAGACTCCTTAAAAGCAGAGCCTCCTGCAGTCTTGCAACAAGTCCTACTTCTTAGAATAGCACAAGGTTGCCATGAAGCTAGCAGCCTCTACAACAGAGGTCCCCAATAGTTTGGTGGGGGAGGGGGGAGGGCGAAGAGAGGAAGTTTAAGATTACCTGTACTGGATATTTATAACCCATATTTTGTAAGCCCAATGATTTTTACAGATGGCTCCATAATATGTCAGGAGTTTCTAAAACGGGCTTTAGGGGCCACCCAGTCCACTGTTTGTCAACCCCAAGGGATGTCCTGCAAAGTAGCTGCTCTTTTGTTTTGCTCCACTGTACTTAATTGAAAGTGGGAGATCTTTAATCACTTAACTGTAATCAAGGTCCTGGACCAAGAGTGGAGAGAAGCAAGTTCTGGTCCTCCTTTAGGGAGGGGCAGTCCCTCCTCCTCAACCCAAGAGTCAATGAAGGTGCCTTAGAGACCAAGCTGAAAACAGTGGGCCATGAGCAGACTCCAGCCCTCCCTCGACTACAGATGCTCCCTTTGTGAATTTGGCTTCCTTTTTCTCAGCTCTAGACTAGGAAGTAGTACCAACCTGCCTTGAGTTAGCTGGTATCCATAACCTTCAATCCTGCTTCGGGCTGCTGGCGATTGCTTTAAGAGTGGATATCCTCCAAAGAACATGTCATTTTGACCAAGATTTATCAGTGGTCCCAGAGCAAGTTTTCACATGATGAGGAGGAACCTACCATTACAGGGAAGATAATGGCTGCCACGGTGGATTTCAGGATCCAGAGGATGGCCAAGCAGACAATCTGAGTGGTAGTGAACAAGTGGATTTTTCGAAGGGGCACGTGACGCAGGTAGGCGTAATCTGGTTGGTGCTTGGCCGGCATCAAGAAGAGTTTGCAGCGCTCCCAAAACTTAAAAACCAATGAAATATTAATACTGGTTGCAGGGAAAAAGAGGTAGAAGCAGATGTAATTGCCAACTGCATCTAAGAAAGTTTATTAAAACAGGATTTTTACCAAGAATATCCAAGGCTTAAAAAGTCAAGGTGGCAGCCATATCAGTGCAACTGAAGTGTCTACCCACATAACACATATATATTAAAAAAAACATGGCAGAGCTTTGATTGTGCCCTCCATTGTGGTTGCCCTCTTGATCTTTGGCTCATACTTTATGCTGATGAAATTGCTATAATTCTTTCCCTTTAGCAGATGATGCTAGAGAACCAACTTTTATAAGGCATTTAGCACTCTCTTGTGTGGTTGTGTGGAGGTGAGGTGTACCATAATGTCCTTCCGGACTATGTCAGAAGTGGGGTTTATTAGCTGTGAGGTTAGGGTGTAAGGTCAAAATCCTGGCATACTGACTCCTGCATCCTGCCCACCTCTCATCTGAACGGCCGACAAAGATCCTTTCTCTGTTCACTCTGACTGCAGGACTTGCAACCAGTGGTGACTCCAGAAGAGAAAAAGTCTCAGTAGTGCATCTAATACCTATGCTCCAAAAAACACTGGGAAAATAATCTAGATTCTTCAAGGCTCATGTGTATTATTTAAATCTATGACTCTTTTTAGGTTGAATTCATACCCAGTTTTGGGATAGATATAACTTTGTTTAATCTGCCATCTGCCATACTTCTTATCAAATTCCAGTATGATCAACAATTGTATCTTTTAGAACATTTACAAACACTGCTTAGGTTCACAAATTGCACATAGCCATGTGTTTTGTTTTGGGGATGAAATCAGCCATTGTGGTTTTAGTTATGTGTGCACTGAACAACTATTTTTCTTATTCAGTAAACTATGATTTTAAAATCTCCAGTTTTATAGAAAGTATGATACTAGTCACTGTTTTATGTGGCTCTTAGATGGCATAATTTTTTTTTCTTGAAAAAGTAGATTATGTCTTACAAGAATGGTCTACTGGATGACCCTTTTCTAAGGAAGACAGATATTGTTGTACTGATTATATGTTTTAGTTACACTACAATTAGAGAAATGCAAAACCTTCTTGTAACTTATCTGAACCTTCATTATTCAGAAACTTGCTGTCCAGAACGGTAACAAGTGCCTGGGTTCATCTTGTGTTGTGCCCTCATTATTTTCAGGCCCAATTACAAAGGGCTCTAGAGGAAACAGAATCAGATCATCTGGACTTTTAGTTATACATCTTTGTCCCTGGCTGTCCACGTCAGGCTGTCAAGTTGCCTTCCCCATGTTGGAGGCTGTTCGGGCACAGATGGAGAAGTGCCGGCTTTAGCTCAGCTCTGACAAAGCTGCATGGAGACAGATTGTCTTGAGACCAGTGATTCCATCCTTAACTCTGGATTGGACAACCCTGCTCTGACAGAGAGTTGGTGGATAAACTGGGGCTCGTCCTGAACTCATGGCTCCTGGTTTAAGAGTAGGTGGCAGCCATGGCCAGGAGAGCCTGTTGCACCTGTTCCGGGATCAGGAGAATCTGCTTATGATCACTCACTTCTTGTAGAAAGCCTAAGCACTGGCCTTGAAGAGCAGAAGAAAAAGTTGCTACCAAGGCCATGGTTAGATAAGCAGAATTTGATTCCTTCAAGATATTGGTTGGTTTTCTGAAAGGGGCATTCCCTTTGAAGTCCAATTTTGTCTCACCCTCTTCCACCATGCCTAATTAGAAAAACAGAAAGAAGCCCAACCTGGCAAGGTGGCTCTTTGCATGGAAATGCCATGGTGGCCGATGGCACAAACGCAAATCTCCCAGAGGAAGCCCCTGTGCGCATACCTGAATGCCATTGAGTGAGGCCACTCCCATGTAGAGGAAGATTCCGTACAGGACTGGCATGGGGATATACTGTGGCAGAGAAGAGAAAGCAAGCAGTCAGGTAAAGGATACACACATACTGGTGAGTTGTCAAAGGTGAACCCGCTTTTCAGAAATCAACTACTTAAAACTGCAATCTGATACAGGTAGTCCTCACTAACTGACTGCCTCATTTAGTGACTGTTGGAAATTACATACTTGCTTAATAATCAAAGGAGAAGTGGGGTCATAAGTCCATTGTGGTCACAAGATTTCTACTAGCAAGCACAGAACTTACTGATCAAGTTGCCAATCCCAGTTGTGGTCACTAACTAAGGACTATCTGTACTGCACAGAATGAATTTTATTTTGAGTAAATAGCTATTAATCTTGCCTGTCATTTCAGATGGTGGTTTAAAATTCCCAAGCCATTTGCTAAGTCCACATCATGAGGCTAAGATACTGTACCTTGAGAATAGGTGCCAGGAAGACTGAAATCCCAGTCAGAATGAAGACAACAATCCCCGTGACTCTCTGCTCCCTGATAAAGATCAGAATAAAGAGATGGAGTTTACATATTTTATTAGATTCCCAGGTTAAATGACACCTTCCTGCCTGCCTGCCTGAGGTTGAAATACCACCCATTCCGATATCCCATGGGGTTTGCTCCAGAGAAGCCACAAAAAGCAGAAAACAAAGCTGCAGCAATACCTATTTCCACCTAATCCTTATGCTACTCTGCATGGGACCCTCCCCTTCTCTGCCCAGAGTGTCTCTCCAAACTGAAGCCGAGGAGACAAAGAGGCTCTCATAAATGCCTCTTTGGGGGGGGGGGGGGGAAGGCAGTGAACGAAAGCATGCATGGTGTTTTTCCTATGGGGGGGGGGTACTTGGGGTGTGTGTGTTAGAAGCCCTGGGAGAGATGGCTGTTATTGTGTCTGCCACTATCTGTCATTATGTTTATTAACAATTAGTTTTAATTTTATGTTAGCTGTTCCAAGTTGTTGTGAAAAGAATAGCTATATAAATTGATTAAGTAGTTATCCCACCTTTTATAATTTTTAATAACTCAGCTGCAAATGGACCTAATACTTCTGCCTTCTTTCCTCACATAAATGACTGAAATTATTTATTTTATTTATTTATTTAATCAAATTTATATACCGCCCCCTCTCCCTAAGGACTCGGGGCGGTTTACAGCCGATAAAAAACACAGAATAGGAATACAAAATTATTATGCTACCACATTTAGCGTTTCCAGTAGCTTATATCATAAATCCAATGCACACATAAAATAAAAATGCCATTAGAAATTTAAAAAATGTATCAACAGAACATTCAGATTCCCTAGTTCAACAATTATTCTCAAATTTCACAGCTTTCCTAAAGTTGTGGATGGGGGACACTATTCCAAAGTGAGGGGTCTTAGGTGCTCTCTGAGCTTGGTTGTTTTCTTGCAGACATTTCATGGCCCCAACTAGGTATCATCATCAGTGCTAATAAGGATGGGGTTGCTCTCGCATTTGTGGTTCTAATGACTTGCCCTGTCAATGTTGATGGGGGATGGGTGGGTTTCTTAGAGTTGTTTGGTTGGGCTATTTTTACTTTCGGCTTGTTTGGCAGTTCCTTGATTGGGGCATTTTTACTTCTTGATTGTTGCTCTGATTGTTGGTCTTTGCCATCCACTGTCCACTGCAGAACACAGGATTTTGCAGAAAGGACTGCAAACACAGGTGATGACAATCACCTGGAATTTGTTGCAGCCCTAGAAGGAGCATTCAAAACTACTGGAATTCCCACAAAGGTCCAAGAAAACATCAGATAAATGGAGGTCTGTATGCAATGTCTAGAAGCCATAGTACTTTCAAAAATACAACCCAAAACATGGAACAGATATGTAGACATCTTCACCATATTAAAAAAGAATCAATTAGAAAACACCTAATTAGAAAACATCAACAACATTTTCAAAGCAATCCAGTGTACCAGAGAAGAAAACAACAACTCATTACCCTTCCTGCACATACTGATCAGCAGAGACCACAAACTGTGTAAGAACTTTCTTTAGAAGAGCACGAACTCTCTGCAGCAACCCTGATCAGCAGAAAAAAGGAAACAGAGCATATGCAAGTTAATTCCAACAAAATGGATACCCGTGCAACTTTGTCAAAAAGTGCCTGACCACTCAGTCCAATATAGCACAACCAACCCTAAAAAGAATAAACACTGCCATACACAAATAACATCTCAGAAAACCACTAACAAACTAATACAACCACATGGAATCAGAGTGGCACACTAGCCAACGAAAGCCCTTCAAAATATTGTAAGCAGACCAAGACTCAGCAGCCCCAGAAGAAAACACATTACACACACTATAAGGACTGCAACAACCACTATGTAAGACAAACAGGCAGAAGACAGGCAAAATGCATCCATGAACTGGCAGTCAGAGGACATGATGAAAACTCTTTAATTTCACAACACAAGGGTAGACAATTTCAGTTGGGAAACTGTGACCATTCTAGATCAAGCTAACTCCAACAATGCCAGGGAATTTCTAGAAGCCTGGCACTGTGGCAAATTAGCCATCAATAGACACATGGAGATAAATAATAGACTATGAAAAAGAGACAATCAACAAGCTATAAAGCTCTAAGCACCTCACTACCAGCAATCAGCACCCAGATGAGTATAGATGCACACTGTTGCACACCGGCACATAGAACAGCGCTCCAGAGAGTTAATGTCATTGCCCAGAGGTTCATTGGTTGCGCTCTCCCCTCTTTGGAACAGCTTTATATCTCCTGCTGCCTTAAGAAAGTTCAAAACATCCTTAAGGATCCATCTCTTCCTGGGCACCTTTTTTTTGAACTATTACCATCTGGCAGACAGTACAGGACAATAAAAACAAACAAGGACAAATAGGCTGAAAAACAGCTTCTATCCCAGAGCAGTAACTATATTGAATTCTACCGTATAGTGCAATATTAATGCAATATCAGGAGTTTTCAATTCAATTATATAGAATGTGAAGGATGTGTGTTTGTGTTTTGTTTTTATAGTTATAATGTACACTGAAGATGGCATTTAACTTCATTGTACAAGGTGCAATGACAATAAATTATTAACACCAAAATTAACATCAGACCAACAATCAAGAAGTAAACTGTCAGAGTTTGTTGCAGCACATCCAACAAGCACATAGTCAAATAATTCAGCAGGCTTCATTAAATAGAACAACTTTCTTTATATAATATAAAACATAATGTATATATACAATACCCATGCAGACTTTTCCAACATGGGAGCTGCTGACCTTCCGGAAGCAGCATGAGGACTTCCGGGTGCTGCAAAGGATTCCCAGGCAGCTCTAACAACATCGGAGGCAGCCAAGAGGGCCGAAAGACTTACAGGCAATGTACCACAATCCCAGGCAATGTAACAAGAA
>JAEANM010016120.1:0-13381 GCA_017656035.1 Myanophis thanlyinensis
TTTCTCATTTTGTCTCTCATAGTTGAGGTCTACCTATGATGCCAATTACAGGCCTCTCTCATCTTTTTAAGTGGGAGCAATTGCACAATTGGTGGCTGACTAACTACTTTTTTGCCCCACTGTATTTTTTTTATCTGCTGTGCACCACCCTGAGTCCCTTGGGAGAGGGGGCGGTATATACATTTTGAAAAATAAATAAAATAAATAAATAAATAAGCCATGGAAGAGTTTCTTCTCCAATATTTCTCTGCAAGGAATTTGGTGCTTGTTCTGGCTTTGACATACTAAGGAAGATGTGTACTGGAAAACTGCACCGCCCCGAGTCCCTAGGGAGAGGGGGCGTATACAAATCAAATAAAATTTTAAACTTTAAAAGAAGCCACATCCATTACAGACTGGGAAGTGGATTACTTTGCAGTCCAGAGATTTAAATAGGAAGACCTATCTTGTTTAGCAGCTCCTCTTCTGAGTGTAGATACTAATATTTAAAAAAAAACAACAACCCTCAAACAAAGGACAGTGCTGACATTCTATTTATGATATGCTATGGAATTTTGGTATTTCTCTAGTTTGAATCTTATATTCAGCAGTTGCTGGATTTCTTCATCAATAGCTTTTCTAATACCTATAAATAAAAATAGCATATCAAGGACCACAATTGAATAATTTAATATGAGACTTCTAGTTCTAACTAACTGGAAAAAAATTGACCAACAAACATGGAATAATTTGTGGAAAAAAAATGACTTGCTTGGAAATGCAGCAGTAATGATATTCAAATATTTCATTCATAGATTTATTCAAAGACCATTTGAATAATTAAGATGACTTTCTGAATCACATTACCAATTCAAATTTGTGAATTAAATTGAATGCAGGAGTCAATTTGATTTGCACTAGAAGGATGCTTGTACCTGCCTACACACTATTTGATGGTTCAGACTGGTTCAACAATTTGATTCTGAATGAAATCAAAATGGATAATTTTAATCAAGCTGTCTTGACAATGAAAATCAATTAATCAAATTGGATTGGTACCAATTTATGTGTTCTTACTGCAGAGGATTACACTGTTTACAATCTGTTTTGTACAGTTTTCACTGAATTAAATAAGAATTGGTTGAAAAGCAAATCCAAGGCGAAAACAGCCATAACGTTTACAAATCTATTTATAGTTATATTGACCACTAATAAGCAGTAGGCATTGGTTTCATCATTACTAGAACTCATTAGATGCATTGCACATAGCTAGATATTTTCCAAAGAGTCCAAACCCTCTACCACAAACTGAACACATGGATTATTATGCTTTAAGTACAGGACATTAGTTGTATAATTTGTGTAGATGAAACTCTACAATTGATATGGAATCTATCAGAAGGATATATAGAATCCAATTTGTCTTAAGCTTTCTGAGTAAGAGATATAGATGCTTTATTACATCATACCTCTGTATTTTACATGATTTAGTAGTCTAATCTGTTTCTCCTCCAAACTATCATGCATTCTCACTTGATTCTACTCATTGACCTCCTAACTAATGAAACATGCTAGATTTCCTCTTGATTACCCAAATTGTAATCAGTGCATCTGACTGCTTTGCATAAACCCTTATTGCCTTTTCTCCTTTGTCTTTTGCACATGAGTAGTCTTTCTTCTGATTGAGAGACTTTTCCACTTTAGTGATTTTAAGAGTTCTCCCTTTCTTTTCCTTACTGCATGTATAGTTTGAATCTTGTACATATATGTTTATGAACTGACTGTCTTCCTTCTGCCTAAAGCAACCTTATTTTCATCCACTCTCTCCATCCCTGTCCCCTCCAATTACCTGATATACTTAGGGCTTATTAAACTGTAACCTGGAGCCAGCAGTTTTACATGAAGGGAAATAGCTTTTAGCCATTATTTCATCTGCATTCTGCTAATAAGCTTAACATTTTAACCTTTAACTGGTTTGTACTAATTTGACTGACATCGCTGGGTGGCAATTATACAGGAACATTGAAACCTGTTTTATAGTACCACATTTCAGACAGCAATTTGTCATCCTTGTTTAGGAAGCCATTGATTTCTTTGAGGACTCTTTCTGCATGAAAGCATAGAAAAGCATAGCAAGTCTTTTCTGAGTAAGAAATGTCTGCATTTCTTTTATTTAAGATATAGCCGAACACAGACTCTAACTAGGTTAAATGCTAATTGAAATCAATGGAATTTAAATTAAACAACCATTGTAATAGGAAGGCAAGGGAGATGCAAATCAGCCAAAATCTACTGTATTGTCAGACTGATCCAGTTTCTTAATCTGATATAATTTGAAATTGCATCAATTAGTGTACATTGATTCACTTTGAATGGTTGATTTCAGTCATCAGATTGATATGATTTTAAGATGCATTTTAACAGATTGAAGACACGTGATTCAGTCTGTTGTTAGAATTCAAAAGTTTTATACAACATTAATATCTAATAAGAGCACTGAAGCTCAACTAAATCCCTGATTTTTTTCTATTTTTTTCTATTTCTATTTTGTATGATCATATTTTATGTGTTCAGTAGTGAATGTACGCTATAGCTTTCTGCTTATACCAATCTTCAAAGCGGTTAACAATTCTCTTTCAAACGCACAATATAAAGCCTAATAAAAGTAACACAAAAGCAAAAATGAAATTAAATGCAACATGCATTAAGGCAACAATTAAACAGTCTACTCTAGCAAAAGAGGAATACTTTTTCTAGAGTAGGAGCCAAATGCAATTCCTTAAAGAGCACATCCAATAACCTGAAATGCTTTTTTCTGGGTACCAGGACATCTTCAGAAGGGCCTCTGCTACTGAACTAAGTAACTGGACAGGTTCATAGCAGGAGAACCATTCTCGTAATATTTGTTCAATTTATATAGTAGCCTATTTTCCAGGACTGTGGATGACTAACCAGGCTTAATAGCATCAAGAACAACATAAGTGCATATAGTCGAGGCTATGGTTTTCCCAGTTGCAATGTATGGCTGTGAAAGTTGGACCATAAGGAAGGCTGAGTGCCAAAGAATTGAAGCCTTTGAATTATGGTGCATTATCCTGCAAGTCCCTGGGACTGCAAGGTGATCAAACCAGTCAGCCCTAGAGGAGATCAACACTGACTGCTCTTTAGAAGGCCAGATCCTGAAGATGAAACTCAAATACTTTAGCCACCTAATGAGAAGGAAGGACTCACTGGAGAAAATCCTAATGCTGAGAACGATGGAGGGCAAAAGGGAACAGCAGAGATTGAGGTGGCTGGATAGAGTCACTGAAGCAGTCAGTGTGAACGTAAATGGACTCTGGGGGATGGTAGAGGACAGGAAGTCCTAGAGGAACATTGTCCATTGGGTCGTGATGGGTCAGATGTGACTTCACAACTAACAACAACACAAAATAATAAAACAAAGCAAAGTAAACAGCACTGTAGGGCAGACATGCAACTCAAAATTTTATACCTAGGCTAATCCCTCAGTAATCATGATCTAATCTATTCAGGGCTTTAAAAGTTATTTCAACATGTTGCATTGTAGCTGGTGGTCAACAAATGACTAGTGCAAAGCTTTCAGTACAAGCTTTCCAAGGAGCCTTGGATCTGGTAGTCCTTTGTCCACCATAATTTGCTCCAACCTATTTCTGAGTTCTGATCTGACTTTTTTTCTTTGTCTGCCATTATAACCCATGCTTATAGAAGAAGCAATCACTTCCAGAAATCAGTGGCCTTAACAATTTGGCACAATAACTATAACATGTCAGAAAATAATTTGAATATAAGTTCACTGGAGATAATTGGGGAAGAACATTCTAAGAGCTTGTTTCATTCAGGTTTAATTAAAATCTCGGCATTTTCCCTCATACAGCTGCTGTTCATTGTTTACTTCTATTACTCCATCTCCAAGGTTGTTAATACATCTGGTTTAGACACTTCCAATTAATTCCTGATCACTTTTCTATTTTGAAGATACAGTGATTACATACTCTTATGGCATTCAATGAAATCTCATATTCTTTCACTGACATAAAATTGCTGGATCTAAAGGCAAGTTCTTATTTTAATGAAACATCTTCAGCCTAAATTTCAGCCACCTTTTATAGCTTGCTAGTTATCTCTTAGTAAGCTTTACCAGAACAGTATTTTCCTAGACCCCAGGAAAGTATAATGGATTGTCTTTGTATTGACTCAATGGACTAAACCTCATGTTCTTTAATGATCAAAGCAAAAAAAGCATTCCTTAGCTGCCTTACAGACTTTTCCCCCCATGAAAACAGAGGAGGTGGAAAGACATGCAAATAAAGCCAAATTCAGCAAGAAATCTGAATTTCAAACATGCTGTACTTAAAACTTTCTCCTGCTGTGCTCGGAA
The DNA here is from genome assembly GCA_017656035.1 of Myanophis thanlyinensis. NCBI lineage: Eukaryota > Metazoa > Chordata > Lepidosauria > Squamata > Homalopsidae > Myanophis > Myanophis thanlyinensis. The sequence goes on from JAEANM010016120.1 coordinate 4,379, forward strand.
AATCACAAAGACATTACAAATTCTAATTCCAGGAAGTGAATTCTGTTGTTGTTTTTTTAAAGCTGCACAAACTGTTGATGCTGAAGAAAACAGAGAAAAAAAAAAATAACTGCAGCCTGAATGAAAGGTTATCTCAGATATACAATGGGGTCTAAATATAGCCATTATCTCCAATTAGACCCATATAACAAATTATTGGTAGTTCTTGACTTACAATCACAATTGGCACCTGAATTTCCATTGCTAAACAAGGCAGTTGTTAAGTGGCCATGCCTTATTTTACGACCTCTTTTGCCATGCTTGTTAAATGACTCACTGCAATTGTTAAAGGAATCGCACAATTGTTTATCAAATCTGACTTCCCGCATTGACTTTGCTTGTTGAAAGCCTTCTGGGAAGGTTGAAAATGGTCATCATGTGACCTCAGCTTCATAAATAGGTGCCGTTGCCAAGCCTCTGAATTTTGATCATGTGATTATGGGCATGCTGCAACAGTCATAAGTTCAAATACCAGTTCTAAGTCACTTTTTTGGGTACCATTATAACTTCAAATGATCACTGAACAAATGGTTATAAGTCACGGACTATTTGTAGTAGATTTGTGGAGTCTATATAGTTGTGATTCAAAACATACAGTTATACATAGATAATGAATAGAATGGTTACCTTGGAGGAACTACACATAAGATGGAGTGTTTAGCTTAAAAACAAATAGTGGGCATTGCAATGGTACCTCGGTACATATCATTAATTTGTTCCAGGAGATATGACAAGTATTAATCAGGACAAGGGCTAAACAAACCATGTGACTTAACATGTGAGTCTCTCTTTTGGTTGGGATTAACTGTTTATTCCTTTTCCTATGTCAGCGAGCTTCCCAACATGGCCAACTTCCTTTGTGCCTTCTGTGGACATACCCCTCCTTTTCTAGTGATATTCCCAGTGTGGCCAACCTCCTTCCCATTCTCTGCAGCCATCTCTCCCTCTTCCTATCACAGTGCATCAAGTACTAAATAAATGCCAAGCACTGGGACAACATTTTCATATTAAAATGCATCAAGTACCAAATTTGATGAGTTTTGAAGCAGCAAGGTAGTACTGTAATATAAACTATCTAGTTTATAGATAATGGAGAAGAATGAAAAAAAAAACTGATGAATGTACAACAGCTTACCATTGAAATGGGCAGGACTAAGATTTTCACACAAACTATTTAAAAAAAATTATTTAGAGAGAAAGTCTCCACTTGAACTTTCCCCAGTCACCAGTGCAGGCCGGTTGCTTGGTTACTTCACTCCTCTTCTTCCCAGCACTGGTTGGAATGTCCTTGGTTCCCACAGGAAAACTTTGTTTTGACTACAACCCCAGGTATCTATTTTGCCCCCTCCCTGTTTCTTCTGCCTTGTGGCAACCCTGAAGCATCAAAGATGGCCTCAGCTAGGTTCGCTTCAGGGTTGACAGAATGGGGTTTCAGTGAGACCTTTGCATATTGTTCTGGTGTTTTGCCCCAGGTGAAACAGGTTTAGCCTTTTGAAACATAGTTTAGCTATGTTAGCAGTTTTACAGTTAATATTTGAAATTTCTTTAGCCATTTTTATGCGGGGGGGGGGGGGAATCAGGATAATAAATTCGTAGAATGAAAACAACAGTTAGACAAATTGGTGAAGAAGAAAGATGATTTCAGTGTTAGCTAGACAAAGATTTGTGCTCTGCCACTTTGTAACTTTGAGGACCTTCTCGATTTTCCTAGATTAGGACTTCCCATTGGTACTTTTTATATATTTAACATTATTAGCCTGTAAGTGAAAAAGAAGATCAAGAACCTTTTTGTGTTTACTTAGTATTTCCATTTACAGAATTTGAATCTAAAGGCAACTGAAGTGAAATCACTTTATTCTTCCAAATTACCTTTATCTGTTTAAAGAATAAAGAAAATTGCCAATTTTCCTTACCTGAAGGTCATGAGAATCACGGAAATAATGAACTAACCATATGGTGGTAGATTTTATATGATTACCTTGGAAAGATTTTGACATTATATCCAACTATTTGATATGTGGCTTCTGAAGCATTTAGCAGAAACATTTATAGTTTTGACATTTTTTTTTAATCAACAAAGGAATTGAGAGAACGTGATTGGGTAAAATTTGAGATGGTACAAGATTGATAGTATGTATTTTCTTAATTGTAACCATGCTCAAACAGTTATAAATAGTTATTGTTTTTACTCGTTCAGGATTCACAGCAGTAGTCTTATTATTTGGAGTTGCTTTGTTGAATGCAGAATACTTCAAAATGCCATTAGTATTGTAATCTTGTCTACGTCTATTTAGAAGTAACTCCTATTGAGTTTGAACACATTGATTTTCAACTTGCCTAAAATTTTGGTTCTTAAAAATTGCTTTGGGGAAACCAGTCAACCAGTCAATGGGGAAACCAGATTTATTTAACAGTTTAATTAATTTAACAAGTGACTCACTTAACAACTGTGGAAAGAGGTGTCGTAAAATGGAATAAACTCGCAGAACAAATGTTTCACTTAGGAACAGAAATTTTAGACTCAATTGTGGTCACAAGTCCAATGCTACCTGTATACTATCTGTAAGCATCACATCTAATGGAGCAAGAGGACTGATTTTCAGGAAATGGTTGTCTACTGTAGCACTTTTGACCTAACTGGATGCAACTGGTTGAAACATAATTGGATGCAACCAGTGGGAGTATAGATGGAAAGAGATACATCTGTGATGCAAACTTCTTATTGATTAGTTTGCACAGGAGGAGAAATAAAGCAGCTGGCAGGAGTGTTCATGTCATTTTCTATCTCATCCCATGCAAACAAATCTATAAGAAGTTCTCATCAGATACCCCATGTTGCATTTATTCTTGTAATATATCTTAACTTCTAGTGTAGCTGTGGATAATTGCTAATCAATATTCATTGAACATAACAAATGAGGGCAACAGAAGTGGTTGTTTATATTCTGTCTCACTGAATGTGAACTTATGGCTTCTCATTTTTGTTTTTTCCTTCTTTTGAACTTATTCATTTGTGTGGCTTCTTATCTCCTGTTCTTGTAAATCCTTTTCAACTAATGGGAGTATATTTTACAGTGAGATTAGAAGGCAAAGTTGTTCAAAACCAGAGATGTATCAGAGTTGAGAATAGAATTGCCAACTGCTTGTGCTGAATTTTAATTTTGTAGTCAGAATGTTTACTTTTAAAATCATTTTTATTTCATTTAAAAATATTTCACTCTCCCCAAATGTTGTACTTCAACGTGGTTTTTTTTTCCAAATCATTTTATTAAGAACTTTATTTTAAAGAAAGAAAAGAGAGAAAAGAAAAAAAGGTGTGTGAAAAAAGAAAAGGGAAAGAAAAAAAAGAAGTAGCAAGTTTAATTGCATTGAGTGGTACTTCCAACTGCATAGGTTCCATTTATAAATTATGCTGAGTTTTTAACAGATCTGCAATTGAAATCCAGCTCTTTATTAATCATAAACTCTGTTGCTATTAAAACAGTGGTATGAACAGAGAATCCACTAAGTATACAACTCATTTTTGATGTGTTTCCTAATTTTCTTTCTCTATGCTAATTTTCCAGAAACAATTCTAAAACTTGAAAGCCTCCTTATCACCTAATTGGCTTGTTGAAGTGTTCAACCAGGAAATAAAGGTAACAATCCTTTTCTAAGGCTTATTCACAACACTGTCACATGTCCTGATGTTGAATTATATTTCCATTGCTCCCTTTTTAAAATCATCAGCTGCTTCGCTCAAAATCGCTAGATTTGTTTAAACCAAAATTAATAGTAATGGTTGAAAGGATGCTAATTCAGTCACCTAGCCTGTGGAGGAAAATGTGGAATTTTTTTTTTTTTTTGCCATTCTTCATAATAAAGAAATTGAGGAATTCTACTTTTTTTTTTTTACTTAGGGTCTGAAAAAGTTAAACAACATTATCTTTCACATCTGCATTACTTATATAGAAATTGGGGTTATATATTGGTACCCAAATTAGCCAAGAATTTCAGCTAAGAGAAGCCACCTCCACCCCTGCTATGATCCCTATTGTCCCAGAATTGACAGGTATATTAAAGAATTGGGTGAAAATAGGGGATTTTACAGAAACAAATTAATATCTTAAGATTTGCAAAGGCTTAAAGATCCAATTTTAAAAGAGTTGGAGGAAAGGGAAAAGAAAGGGCCAAAAACTTATCTTGCTCTCCATTGGACAAGATTTGTTTTCCCGTTTTTTCTGTGAAATGTTCTCAGATGCAGGCTTGTTTATACAAATAACCCTCATTAGCAGCTATCAGCAGAAAGTGTGTTTGCACAAATTAACTATAGTGCTGTGGGCAGTATGGACATTTGTGGTGAGCAGCATTCTGTTTCCAAGTCATAACAATAAAAAAAGAGAGGCAAAATTCTCAGCTTATAAATTTGTACCAGGACGTGCCTCTGAGCCATTCCAGAAGAATAGATTCTATCTATTAACATAGACTGGTCTGAGGAGTTCCCTAGAAGAATGAATTAGAGCTCTCTCATTTGGATAGTTTGGAGTAGGCAGTTGCAAGTTGGGATGCTAAGCTATGAAGTTGAAGGCAAACATTTAAATGAGTCCATGGATGAGAGTGGGGTGGGATGGGTTGAATGACTGGACCGATAACATCATGTGAGTGCCAGATCTTTCTTACTTGAGTCAGAAGTTAAAACACAGATACATAATTGTGAAATTCACGTGATGTCATTGGGTACATATCATGACATCACTAATATCCATCTTATCCACTCCTGAATAGGTTGTTGGATTTCAGATTGAAGCTTTGACACATGATAAGAGCAGAGATTGACAAATTGTGGGCCCAGGGATGGAAGTGGTTACTGATGTTTCTATGAAAGTCCCATCCAATCATGCCTGTTTAAATTAAGTTTCTTACTTTTTTAAGGTAGGGGAAAAAAAAGGTGTAATGTCATTTTATTCAGAAAATGTGCAATGACCAGATTGAACCTAGCTGAATGATATAGTCATGCTGATTGTAACCTTTGTTGTTCCTCAATTTTATTTATGGTCCTTGACAGGTAAAAAAGCATTACTGTATATTATAATTGTTATCCAGTTCTCATCACCTGTTAAAAAAAATAGTGATAAAAAGGAGGAACATCTTGTTAATCTGTATGCAGAAGGCACAGCATAACTAAAAAACCAATGCATAATAACAAAGCCTAAAACTGATGTCTCATAAATACAACCTTATAAACATAAAACCAATATACTATTTGTATCTTAGATTATGAAAATTCCATATGACATTCTGACCTTGGAACTCTAATAACAATTCCTTTTTTTTCAACACTAACAGATAGCAAGCCCCATACTTTTTGGTATTGTTGAGTGCAATGTTTACATAGCTGTATAATTTGATTACAGGGATTTTTTTCCTCATCCACACCTGGATTTAGTGTGTCATTCTGTATTTCATCTATTTCCATTAATTAGTTAAGAGGCACCTGCATGCTTATTTTTGTTTTAATGAGAACGCAATGTTTCCTTTGAATGTTGGGATAAAAGAATTCTGGAATCAAAAATTAGGCAGGCTGCACTTCCCAATATTTTTGAACTAATGTAACAGGAAGAACAATTACCCATCTTGTAATCTATGATGTGCTACAAATGCAGTACCAAAGGTGGAGACTCTGATGTAGCGCTGATCTTTGAAGGCAGAACAAAAATGTTACCTTTTATTAAAGGTGGCCATTTATTAGAAAATGGCTATCTATTAGAGAATCTGCACAGAGCTAGGGATGAATAGAAAGATGCTGAATGCTAGCAATGGGAAACTTTCCATTACATTTCCTTCAAGGCATACAAGATATATCAAACTGTGTTCCATCCATTAATTCTTCCACAAATGTGTTTAAGCAAAACTTTATGAAGCAACTCATTGCTAGCTCAGCCTTATAGCAAGCTTTTGATATTTGAGAGGCAGTTGAAGAAGCAGGCCTTAGGGGTCCCCCTTGTCTGTCTTGAACATCTTCCCATCCATTGCCTTTCTCCAATCTTCCCTGTCTGTCATTGGGACAATAAAAACTGCTGTTTGTACAGGAGTAATGGTGTTGAAGAAACTTTATTCTGGCACAGCAGTTTTTGTGAGCTGAAGGCTGCAATGGATGCAGTTGACTGCTGTCTAAGAAACAGGCTACAGAGTCAAACTATGAGATCAGTTTAATTTCCTTCAAGAAAGTTGAATTAAAGTTTTTTAAAAAACTTAATTGGATTACTGTATAGTCATATTTTTAATAATTTATTCTGTTGCATTTTGCTTGCAACAATTAGGTGTACTTTGTGCGGTGACCACTTGCAAGGCTTTGGGGGTACAATAAATGCCCCAGTGGTCCTCAATTGGTGCACCTCATGAATTCCTTACTGCTATATTTACCTCCTTTCTCCATTTCTCATCCAAGAAACTTCTTCAGTACTTAGATGAAAAAGATTTTTTCCCCAATAAAAGTCAAGAAAGTCCAATTTATCTTTTGAAAAGCACCTTTGGGATAGTCATGATCTGAATAATTGAGAATCTCCATAGTGCTTCCATTATGTAGAAACTTTTGATTATATACAAATGTGTGTACCTTTGAGTCAGTGTTGATTTCTGGCAACTACCTGGACCTGTCATGACCACATTCAAGCCTCAATCTGTGGAGCCAGAACTGGAGCCAATGGAGATCAAGGAGGTGGCTTTTCTAGCTTTGGAGGAATGTGGGGAGGAGCAGGCCATGGGCACCTCAGGATTGTGACGGCTTGTTAGCAGGGAAGAATGGGCACAAGATGACAAAAAGAGGACAAGCAGTGGACAGAGCCCAGGAGATGAGCAAGGAGTGTCCCCTCCTGTTCCACGGGCACAGAGAGTGGAGAGAAGGTGGGAACAGCACAGGCTGACCCGATGAGGAGGAGGGTGCCCTGCCCACCTGGGGACACCTAGGGACTGAGATTTAAGGAGATGCTGTGGGGAGGGGTATTTGTTGGGAACAAAGGCTAAATTGGTAGAGTTTGGTTTGCTGGTACAAACATTTGGAATTTGCAGGACTGCTTGCTTCATCATTACTTCATGGACTCAGTGCCTTCTTCCTTACTTTGTGGACTCAGTACCTTGCTTCTTACTTTGTAAACTCATTCTTTGTTCCTTGGTTCATTGACTTATTTCCCTGTTCCCTTGTTTTGTTGGAGTGGGCACAGCCAGAGGCTGCAGAGTGTGTGTGTGTGGGCTGTGTGCTCTTTGCTCTGGGACTTGCCAAGGACATGGGAGCATTTGAGGGAAAATTTGGAGCATTAAAGGTGAGTTTGAACTCTTAGCTGGCTGTGTGGCCTTCGTGCTTTGTCCCCGGTCATCACAGGACTAGTGTTCTTAGCAAGATTTTGAAGTTGTTTGCCATTGTCCTAGGGCTGAGAAAGAGAGATTGGCTCCAGGTCACCTGATTTGGCAAGAAGTTATTGTTTGGCTCTTGTGTCTTCCTGTTCTTGCTTCCTTTATTAGTTTTCAGACAGGAGACTTGAGTATTCTGTGGTTTGAAAACCCTTCAAATCAGACTCCAGATCAATGTTTTAAAAAAAACATACTAAGATTTCTTCACACAAAATGCTGATATTAATGGTTTTATGGTATAAGTTTCTCATAACATTTGGAGCATGTGATGAAGTTAAAGTTAGAGGAGCTTTAAGGCATGAGGGAATTGAATTGCTTCTACCTTTAAAATTTCAAAATAAGCAAATAATGGAAAAAATGATTTGGTGCAGTTGCTTTTTCTACATTTTTTTTTCCAATTTTTTAAACAATTTGGGTTCTATCATGCACCCGGTTTTCAGATATTTTATTCATGCTGCTTCACATGAAATATAAATAGATCAGAGTAATTTCTTCATTCAAACCACATCTTGTTAAAGACACAAATCCTTGTCGTGGATAATGGAAGATATATACCAAATAAATGAAGGTGACAAATGAAATTATGTTTTGCTGAAATTGGCAACGAGATGTATTTTGCAATAATTGTAGTCCATTCCAGCCAATCACATTTGGGAGTAAGATTAACTTTGTGTGTTTCTTTGGTTTTGCAAGAAAGGGAAGGACATTCTCTTTGCAGTTTGAAACCTAGACAATATAAGTTAGATTTGGCCATATTCTTTAGCAAAGAAGATAAAAGAAAAAGTTTGAAAATGGTAATAGCCTTTATAATTAACAAAATGGGATTTATTTATTTTTGGTAGTCCTGCATCTAATCCTATTATGAACTTGTCCTGTAGTTGAGCAAGGTCTCTGAGCCTTTTCTATACTGTTGTGAGAGACAGTGGAAACAAAATATTCAGAAACTCCTCCGTAACTGAGTTGTGGAAAATCTTCCAAGATTGTGCTTTTACCCGAGACTAGCATTAAAGAAATCTTCCTGAATTCATTGCAGCTTTTTTTTTTTTACTGAGGTCCCCTGTTATATGTGGCTTGACAAGAATCTCAAAATGATAAGAGTTACAGTGAGCAAATTAAGTGGTATCTCTTTGTAGCACTTTCTTTCCTCATCTCTCATATCTGGCCTGGATTGGTTCTTCTCTCATAAGCCAGATCCCTCATCCCTACTGGTTATAGGTAGTCCTTGACTTATGATCACAATTGAACCTAAAATTTCTGTTGCTAAGTGAAACAATTGTTAAGTGAATTTTGCCCCATTTTATAGCCTTTCTTGTCACTGTTGTTAAGTTATCAACACCTTTGTTATGTGATTCTCGTTGACTTTGCTTGTCATAAAATTGCAAAAAATGATCATGTAACTCTGGGAAACTGAAACTATTATAAATATGAGCCAGTTGCCAAGCACCCAAATTTTGATCACATTTATTTATTTATTTTTATTTATTTATTAAATTTATATACTGCACCCTCTCCCGAGGGACTCGGGGCAGTTCACAGCAAGTAAAATACATAGAGACAACAATTAAAAACCAATATAAA
>JAEANM010016121.1:0-13380 GCA_017656035.1 Myanophis thanlyinensis
CCAGCAGCTCGAGTTTCGACTGAGACCACAGAGCAACTGGATCCCATGTCGTCTCACCAAGGCAGCTCCACCCCTTCTCCAACATTATTCTATTTTTGTCTATAGTTGTAAAGAAATGCAGAAGAGAGAGATGACTGTGGATGATAATTCTTTATGTTATTCATCTCCCTCACTGTTCCTATTGGGGATGAAGAATATGAAAATTTACAAAACCAGGAAAATGTATGGGAGTATGAAACTGGAACTAGAGGAAATAATTTTTAAATCTCAGAAAAAAGTCTAGTTGATGAATAATCTTACCTGAATAGGATCAGATTGGGTGTTTCTAAAGAATTAAAGTATTGTGAGGCAGAATAATAGAAGGCACAAAATATATTCATGAGCAAAAAGGAATGAATCTTTGTCAGATTTGTGAATGTAATGACTTTATTTGTGAAAAGGAAATACAGGTAATCCTCAATGGCAATTGACAGAATTCCTGTCGCCAAGTGATGCGGCTGTAAAATGCAACTGCTAAAGTTAGCAACAGCATTCCTTGCATCCCAATTGCTGTTACTTCCTGCCAGCTTCCCACACCAAAGGCAGCAAGGAAATCTGCAGGAAGTTTCAGTTCCATGAGAGCAAGGAAGTAAGGGCTGCTGTCAGATGGGAGAGGATGAGAGGGGGTGCATAGGACGATGTAAGAAGTGTGAGTCGGTAATGGTGCATGAGTGTATGAAAGAGGCATGGTGTAACTCAGGGAGAGTACATGAAGGCTAGGTGAGGCACAGGTGTGAAGAAAAATGCAAAAGATGCAGATGCGGGATATAAGGCATGTGGCAAGAATTGGGGAGGTTGCAAAAGGGAGGTGCAGAATGGTTAAGGAGATGTGCATGAGTGGCTGACATGGTGTAAAAGCAGAGGGACTGGGGGAAGGATGTGTGGGTGTGGAAGATTTATATCAGTAACTTGTGAAATTCCCTGCCAGCTTCCTTGATTTTCTGGTTGTAAATAGCAATCAGATCATTGCAGAGAGCAACACACAGTTGTAAATGAAAACTAATTGCCAAGGATTAATTGTGTAAAGTGGAAAAAAAAAACAAAAGGAGATTTCTTCTAACTACCAGTTCTCCGAATTGCTTAGAAAATTTGCTACTGGTTCTAGCCTATTTGCTAGAACCTGCTGAATTTCACCTCTGCCCCAAGATCATTGGAGGACATGATGAACCAGCTAAAGATGGATAGTCTAGTCCAGAGGTGGTGAACCTTTGGCACGGAGTGCCAAACATGAGCACTTGCGCAAAATGCAGGTGCACTGTGCGCAGACATGCACATGCACAATACTCAATGCATATGCAGTCACGCACAAAACTTGCACATGCGCAGTCATGCACAAAATTCATGCATGCGCAGTTGTGCGCAAACCTTGTGCATGCGCAGTCATGCAGCGCGCAACTCAAGGCTAAGCTGGATGTTTGGGGCAGCGTGGGATGGTGCGGGTGTAAGATGTGTGTCTTGGATGCGCTGCCTTCCAAGACACATGGCCTGCTGCTGCGGGAGGCCGTGCTGGAAGCCAGGCCTATTGCAACAGGGCCAGACAGCCTCCTGCACAACCAGACGGGCTTGGTGGAGGGAGCTGTTGGCTGCAGAGGCAGCGGTGATAAGTGGGGAGCGGGGCAGCCGGGAGGGAGATGCACCAGCTGCTGGCAACTTTGGGGGCGATCTCCTCTCGGGCAGCCGCCCTTCCCCATGCTGATGACGACTGCCTTCCCAGCATGCCTCCGGCTACTGGCAGCTTTGGGGGTGATCTATTCTCGGGTGGCCGCCTTTCCCCATGCCACTGCTGGCAGCTTTGGGGACGATCTACTCTTGAGTGGCTGCCCTTCCCCATGCCGCTGCTGAAAGCTTTGGGGGCGATCTCTCGGGCAGCAGCCCTTCCCCACGCCGCTGCTGGCAGCTTTGGGGGTGAGCTACTCTCAGGCAGCTGCCCTTCTCCATGCCACTGCTGGCACCTTTGGGTACAATCTACTCTTGGGCGGCCACCCTTCCCCACGCAGCTGCTGGAAGCTTTGGGGGCAATCATCTCTTGGGCGGCTGCCCTTCCCCACGTTGCTGCTGGCAGCTTTGGGGGCCATCTACTCTTGGGTGGCCACCCTTCCCCATGCTGCTGCTGGTAGCTTTGGGGGCAATCTACTCTCAGACAGCCACCCTTCCCCACACCACTACTGGAAGCTTTGGAGAGGGGCGATCTACTCTTGGGCAGCTGCCCTTCTCCACGCCGCTGCTGGAAGCTTTGGGGCAATCTCTCGGGAGGCCACCCTTTCCCACGCCGCTGCTGGCAGCTTTGGGGGCAATCTATTCTTGGGCGGCTGCCCTTCTCCATGCCACTGCTGGCAGTTTTGGGGACAATCTACATTTGGGAGGCCTCCCTTCCCCACGCTGCTGCCGGCAGTTTGGGGGGCGATCTACTCAGGTGGCTGCCCTTCTCCATGCCATTGCTCACAGTTTTGGGGGTGATCTCTTGGACGGCCACCCTTCCCCATGCTGCTGACGTCCACCTTCCCAGCACACCTCCGGCTGCTGGCAGCTTTGGGGCTGATCTTCTCCGGCGAGGCAGCCCTTCTCCACACCGCCCTCCCAGCACACTGCTTGTTCCTGGGGGCTGGTGGGACAATCTTTTCCCGGGCGGCTGCACTTCAGGCTGCCTGTCCGGCATGCTGCTTTCTCCTGGGGGCTGGTTGGGCAATCTTCTTCCAGGCAGCTATCCTGCTCCACGCTGCCTTCCCAGCATGCCGCTTGCTCCTAGGGGCTGGTGGGGCGATTTTCTTCCAGGTGGCCGCCCTTCTCCATGCTGCCCTCTCAGCATGCCACTTGGTCCTGGGGGCTGGTGGGACGATCTTTTCCCGGTTGGCTGCATTTCACCAAGCTGCCTGCCTGGCATGCCGCTTTCTCCTGGGGGTTGGTGGGACGATCTTCTCCCGGTTGGCTGCGCTTCTCCAGGCTGCCTGCCTGGCATGCTGCTTGCTCCTTGGGGCTGGCAGGACGATCTTCTTCCAGGCAGCTGTCCTGCTCCACGCTGCCTTCCCAGCATGCCGCTTGCTCCTAGGGGCTGGTGGGGCGATTTTCTTCCAGGTGGCCGCCCTTCTCCATGCTGCCCTCTCAGCATGCCGCTTGGTCCTGGGGGCTGGTGGGACAATCTTTTCCCGGTCGGCTGCATTTCACCAAGCTGCCTGCCTGGCATGCCGCTTGCTCCTGGGGGTTGGTGGGATGATCTTCTCCCGATTGGCTGCGCTTCTCCAGGCTGCCTGCTTGGCATGCTGCTTGCTCCTTGGGGCTGGCAGGACAATCTTCTCCTGGGTGGCTGCACTTCTCCAGGCCACCCACCTGGCACGCTGCTTGCTCCTTGGGGCTGGCGGGGCGATATTCTTCCATGCAGCTGTCCTGCTCCATGCTGCCCTCCCGGCATGCCTCCTCCTGCTGGCGGCTTTTGGGCAATCTCCCAGGTGGCTGCCCTTCCCCAGTGGCACACCACTTTTTTTTCCTGGTGGCTGGCAGGGCGATCTTCTCATGGGGCAGCAGCATGTTTTTAGAGCATGCGCAGTTGCACATTACTATAGCGTCCTGTTTTTAGTGCATGCATTGTCACAGAGTCATGCACGCATGCGCATGCGCAGTATGTTAGTTGGGCTGACTGCTGGCATGCCGGCAGAGATGGCTCTGTGTGCCAACTTGGGCACGCATGCCATAGGTTCGCCAACATGGGTCTAGTCTTTTACTAGAAATAATGGAGTAATTCACATCATTTCTGCATTTAAAAAAGCTGTTTCACAAGTACTGTTCAAAGTATATTGTAGTATTTCAGCCATGTTCTGAGTAAGTTGATAATATCATAGAGTGTGTGGCATAAAATTGAATTTTTAAGATTTTAACCTGTGCATTTACACACCTGTAATTATACCTGTCAAGTCATGAAAAAATGGATAATTCTGTTTGAATTTATCTTAAATGACAGTATTATCTTCTCTCTGTACAGCTGTGAAAGAGAGACTGTAGCCTATAAGATATTAATTCACTACAGTTGAAGAAGAGCAGTGACGGAAAATGCCTCCTCCTGCAAATATTGTGAAAGTAGCTATAGAGTGGCCTGGTGCTTTTCCAAAGTTGATGGAAATTGATCAGGTAAGTGCTTATTTCTATGTGTCATTTCTAAAAGTCTTTCTACTCTTAAACTGACAATTGTTAATGTTTGTTATATAGCAGTAGTGGCAAACTTTTTACTTACCAAGTGCCAAAAAGTATGTGCTTTGCACATGCCATCTGCACTTGCGTGCGGCTCCTCCACTGGTGCTGCATGTGCAACCGCACCATCTGTGCATGCATGCAGCTTTTGCACGTGCAATGCATGTGCACTGTGCTCAGGCACTCATGCACACATGAGCAATTGTGTGTGCATGTGCAGAAGAACTCTGAAGACCATCTGGATTTCCTGCTGCAACAGCGCATGCACAGCGGAGGCCTGAAGACCAGCTGGGTCTCCACAATCGCGCATGCGTGCATGCATGCACAATCACATGTGCATGGTCAGCTGGAGGTAAGTTGGCTGACAGCTTGTGTGCCCAGCAAGATGGCTCTGTGTGCCACCTGTGGCACCAGTGCCATAGGTTCACCATCACGGTTATATAGTATCTTACATAGTTTTATAATAAGTCAACTGTGAAACCTTCTCTAAGGGTCTTTTAAACCTAAATAGAAGGTTTGCATAGAGATTGTCCTCATTGAATGACACTAACTGGGGCTGAAATTGCTGCCAATAAGTGATAAAGTCATTATGTAAAACATTACATGACATTTCTATTTAGTGAGGCAATATCAGTTGAGTCATTAGGTCAAGATCTTATGTTTTTAGTGTCCTTGCCTTGCCAACCTATGTTTCAGCCCCCTTCCCCCATTCTACCTTCTTCCATCTCTGCCATTTTGGTTACCTGCATACTACTGAGACCTCCAGTTATGTATGATTATTTACTTTATTTATTAGAATTTGTCAAAGAATATTAAATGCAATGACAGGAATGATAGGCACATTAGTGCACTTATGCAATCCCCCTCTACTGATCGCTGAGGTATGATGTAAGGTCCATGAAAGTCAGTTTGCAACTGAAACTATGAAAATGTGTAGCTGAGGCAACTGAATCAGATAGAGCATTAAACTCTACCTGCGCAGAGGGTAGAGTGCGCATGCATGCAACTCCCTTTGCAACTGCACAAGCACACGACTCCCATGTGACTGTGCATGTGTGAGTGACTGTAGTGTGAGGACACACGTGCATGTGATCCGCACAACTGTGGAACCTACGGGTATGCGTGGAAGAGGCATGTGTGTGTCAAGCGCGCATATATGCATGCGCATTCATTTTTGGCACTTAGTGCCAAAAAGGTTTGCCACCACTGGTCTAGCATAAGATTTATAAGCTCTAATTAGCAATATAAGTTTCCAGGAAAAAAACTGTGAATGGGGATTTATGATTGCTCATAATTAAGTAGGAACCAGTAAAAGAGGAATGGAAAAATCCTTATCTATAGACTAGCGTTTTTCAGTCTTGGCAAGTTTAAGATGGGCGAACTTCATGCTGCTTTGGGAATTCTGAGAATTGAAGTCCATGCAACTTAAAGTTGCCTGTCAGAGTTCCACACAGCATCCACAATTTAATCAAAATTCCAAAGAAACAAAAGTCCTTAGAATGAGATTTTACTGAAGACATTTATTGGTATGTTTGGAGAAACCCCAAATTTGAAAAGCCTGCATTTTCTCAACCCACCTAAAATGAAAGTTCCTTCCCTCTAATTCATCACATGCCATCCTCTGCCCCAGTCCACCCCAGGTGGCTTCCAAAGGTCATCTCCAACTCCCCAATATTCCACCTTACATTTGTGTCAAAACAAAAAAGCACTACCGTAATACTTGTATAATAAGAGAAATTATAAAATCCACATGTGTATCTCTTTTGGTCGTGACAGGTCGCCACCCTCCTCAGCGAATAGTGATCTCCTGTAACAAACAGTAAATAACCATTAGTACCCTCATCCTAACCTAATGAACCATCCCTCCTTCCCACAGGTTTGTCTGGAAATTTCTCATGAAACTTCTTAACGAACCAATCAGCTTTAATATCTCAACTTTTCACCCAAGTAGCTTCTGACAATGGACTAAATATAACAATTTCAGTGGACTAAATATAACAGTTTTCCCTTCTGAATTTTCAAGTCAGTATTTTCATAACCTCATAGTGTGTTTATCTTTGTACAACAATGGGCCCAGGGGGTTGTGTGTCTTTAGGTCTTATTTGTGATTCAACCCGCCATTTAAGTAAGCTACTATGAAATACTGGGTCGATTTTCCCTAGGAGGCAAGGGAGACTCAATTGGATTGCCACTGGGTTTATTATCTTTACTATTGGGAAGGGTCCTAAGAATTTTGGATTTCCTACTTGATAATTTTAACTTCAGATATTTGGTGGATAAGTAAATTTTCTCTCCTATTCTAAATGGGGTTTGTGGAATTTGATACTTGTCCTCTTGCTTCTTGTAAGTTTGCTTTTTTGAGTGCAGCCTTGATGTTTTCCCAACCCTCCTTCAGTGAGTCCATCCACTCCTGCAATGACATGGAAGAAGGAGGTTCTCGGGGTAATTTAGGCATCAGCACAAAGTTCATTCCACTGGTCATTTGAAAGGGAGTAAGTCCAGTACTAAAGTGCACAGCATTATTGTAAGTGACCGTGGCGAAAGTCAATAACTCCGTCCAGTTGTTTTGCTGGAAGTCCACATAGCACCTCAAGTATTGTTCCACCATGGCATTTGCGCATTCTGCGGCTCCATTCATAACTGGATGGAATCCTGAACTGAGCCTTTGAGTTGACCCAATGGACTTCAGGAACCCTCTCCAGAACTTTGCAGTGAATTGGACTCCATGGTCAGAAATCATGTCAGAGAGTTCCGTGTAATCGATAGATATGTTTAAAAAACACCATTGCCAATATTTTGCTGATGGGAGTCTGGAACATGGCACAAAATGTACTTGTTTTGAAAATAGGTCAATTCCTGTCCATATGACCGTTCCCCCCCCATTAGGGGGAGTTCTACTATAAAATTCATTGCCATTTCCTCCCATAGCTGGCAGGGTTCGGCACCTGTTTGTAAAAGGCCTGGGGGTTTGCCAGGTCAGTCCTTCATTGTGGTACAGACAACACAGCTCTTCATGTAATCCTCCACCTCAGGCTTGGGCCAGGGCCACCAAAATTGCCTTCGCACCAAATGGAGGGTTTTGAGGAAACCAAACTGTCCAGCTAATTTCGCATCATGACATTGCTCTAGAATCTTTATGCACAGGCTGACTGGGATGTAGATTTTGGCCAAAATTTACGAGGAGGACAGTGGCTATAGCGACATTGCTGGTATCAACCTGGACCATAAATGGCTGGTTGGGGCCTGGGGGCTATAAAATGGGCTCATGAGCAAACAGTTTTTTCAGGGTTTTAAAAGCTCATTGGCAAGTCATTGTCCATTTTAGCAACTGTGTTGGTTGCGGCTTTGGGTTTCCCTCCCTGGTTTTCAGCAATTCAGTTAAAGGCAGCACCACTTGGGCAAAAGCCGGGAAGAACTGCCAATAGAAGTTTGCGAACCCTAAGAAGCTCTGCAGCTGCCACCATGTGCAAGGGGGCTGTCAGTCAAACACAGCAGAGACCTTCTTTGGGTTCATCTCTATCACCCTGCTTGAAATTATGTAGCCTAAGTAGACCAAAGCAGTGTGGTGGAATTCACACTTTGACAATTTGGTGTAAAGTTTAGCGGCTAGCAATTTCTGCAGGACTTGCCAAACCAGCTTGATAAGTTCTTCGAGTGTCTCACTAAAAATGAGGATGCCATCCAAGTAGACAAGGACCCTCTTGTAGAGGGGCTCATGAAGGACCTCATTGATGAACTGCATGAAGACTGCAGGGGCTGCTTGGCAATCCGAATGGCATGACTTTGAATTGGAAACTTCCTAAGGGGCAGTTGAACAGTTTTCCACTTGTTCACCTCTCCTATGCGTAATTGATAGTAAGCCTCCTTCAAGTCCAACTTCATGAATATTTTACTCTTTGCAAGATGGTTGAGCATGTCTTTTCATAAGTGGGAGTGGGTAAGTGTTTTCCATGCTAACGATCCCATGCAAATTCCATGCAAAGCCTCATCCCTCCATCTTTGTTTCTTGCAATAGGACAGGGGTAGCTACTCAGGAGTTGGATGTTTTCATCTATGTATTTCCTCAATTCTACCATCTCCCTTGGCATCATTGAGTACAGCTTAGGGTTAGGTAGCTTGGCCCTGGGTAATGAGTTCAATAACACAGTCTGTGGGCTGGTGGGATGGAAGCATGTTGCACTCTTGCTTGCTAAAGATCTCTGTGAGGTCCTGGTATGCCCTGGCACTTTGTTCATATTTGGGGTGACTTCTGTGGTTGAGGCCACTGAGCCCCCACTGGGCTTTACTTGGTTAGGGTATTGAAAGCTGGGAATGCCATTGGGCAGAGGTTAGGTGGGGCTGGCAGCTATTCTCAGTTTCCTATAACCCCCTTCCCATTTGTCTAGCCAGACTAATCCCAACATTAAGGGTTCAGTCATCTTTGGAGCTACCACAAATCGGATGAGCTCCCAGTGCTTCCACACTTCCAAACAGAGTGATTCCATAACCACACTTCCAAGTAGAGTGATTCCAGCATTGCAGAGGCACTTCCCATTATTGATCCATCCACTTGCTCAAAGTGGGTGGGGTAGGCCAGGAGTTTGTGGTTGATGCCCAGTTCTTTAACTGTGGCCTTATTTATTAGGCACCTTGTGCACCTGGTGTCTAAGATGGCATCTATTGGCTTTTTAGCTCCCATTCTTGCGACTACGAGGCAGGTCTCGACTAGGAAGAGGGGAATGTCTGCACTCACCATTGGGTCCTCTTAAGCATCTTCATCATTCATTTCAGGATTGGTTTTGATTGCTGGAGTTTCTGCTTTCCCTTGAGGTGGAGAAAGGACCTCCACGGCCTGCATCACGGATTTCCCACCATCCATAGCCTTGCGGTGAGGGGTCTTCCTCGGTTTTTCTGCAGCAGGAGGCTTTGTTTGTGGGACCAGAGCTCGTGCGAGGCACTCAGAGGCCCAGTGGCCAAGCTACCCACATCTGAAACACTTCACTTGCTGCAGGGGAGCTGCCCTGGCAGGACAGATGGATTGACTCGCTGTTCATTTCCCTGTGGGTTTTCTCACCAGTTTTGCTGCAGGAGCCTTCTAATGTGGGTAGATTTCTAGGTGCATTGCCATGGCCAAGTGATACCAGTCCTGGATTTGTTCTGGCACCCCTCTTATTCTGCACGCTTTTCTGAGTTCTGGATCCAGGCCTTCCTTGAAGTAGTGGATCAGGAGTCACTCAGGCTAATCTTGGAGTTTGCCAGCCATTCGGCGGAATTCCCAAATATATTTATTGGGGTTCCATCCTTTTATTAAGCCCCTTCAATTCTGCCTCTGATTCGTCATGGTGTGTAGTGTCTTCGAATTGGGTCCGTAGCGTGTACAGAAACTCATTGAAGTTATCTAGTTCGGGTGCTCCTTGGTCATGCATTTCGGAGACTCATTCAGCTGCTTCCCCTTCATTCACCCCATTGGTAATCACTGAAGTCATCTCCCTTTTGGTAGGGTAGCGGTGGCCATGGGTGTTAAAATGCGTTTGGATGCAGTTCAGGAAGTATGCCAACTTTGTAGGGAACCCATTAAAGGTCGCCTTGAAGAGGGATAGCTCAAGCGTGATCGCCAGTTGTGGTGATGCCGCTTGGGGTGGCATAGGCTGTGGTGGCATCAGCTGAGATGGTGCTGAGGCCAGTTGGGGTGGTGCCCAATAGCACTGGATCCATCCCTGCCCCAGATAGAAAGCCCATCCGGGTAGTATCTGTGTGGCTGGTGGCAGCAGGGTGGCCAGTTGGATGCCATGGATTGCAAGTCCTGACTGTGGAGACTCTATGTGTGAGCTCAAGGCTACACTGGCCCCTGTGATTGCCGCCATTGTCCAGCTCTGAGGAGGGGTGTCCCCGGTAGGCCTCCCTGCACTGGGTAGGAAGGCAATGTCCTGCTAGGTACACTTGCACCTATCTGCAGTGGGTACAAAAGTTCTGGGGGAGCACCTAGCTGGCAGGTTGGGTCGTTGGTAGTTGGGAAGCACTCTCCACATGCATCTCCCCAAATTGCTCTTGGCGGCTCCCCATCGATATGATTGATAATCAATAATTATCGATAATTACCCATTATAATTCTACATTCCTTATTTACAGAAATCATATCAAAATTTAGAATGAAATCTAATGGGAGCCATCGCATATAAGGCAGGCTCTGAGTCCCTCTAACCAAAAAGTGTTTATCGATAAAAGATAATATTTGTAGCTCAAGATTGAACTGTGGAGTCCTTGGTGCTCTCTGAGCTTGATGGGTTTTCTTGCAGATGTTTCATTATCACACTAGATAACACAATCAGTACTACAAGGGAGTGAAGTTTGCTCTTATTTTCATATACTAGTGGCTTGCCCCATTCAGTGTTGATCAGTTGCTTCATAAAAGTGTT
Source organism: Myanophis thanlyinensis (assembly GCA_017656035.1). Classification (NCBI taxonomy): domain Eukaryota; kingdom Metazoa; phylum Chordata; class Lepidosauria; order Squamata; family Homalopsidae; genus Myanophis; species Myanophis thanlyinensis. The sequence continues at coordinate 10,614 of JAEANM010016121.1, forward strand.
TTGATTGGTGCTGAGTTTCTACAGCCTCAGGCAGAGAAAGGTTATTCTACACCCCTCTCTCAAATGTTATTTAAAATACAGAGTTTCCCAGCATTCCTTTAGGAACCTCCAACATGCAAACTGTGGTTATTCATCCTAAATTTAATCCTCTTTATCTGGCGCTTCAAAATTTGCTGTTTGCTGGGAAGATGTGTAGCTAAAGTCAGTCTACATTTAGTGTACATCTGATATTGGGGATATTTTCTGTGCAATTCACACTGGATCTGGATGTCACAAGGCAAAGCCCACATTTTTTAATAAACCTTTGCTTTGCCAACCTGTTTTGGTTGGCAGAGTGCTGCAGGAGGCTGAATGCTGTCATGCCCACCCTGCCATGCTCACCCTGGTGACGCCTACCCTGGCCACGCTCACCCTGGCCATGCCCCTCGCCCCCCGAGGTCAAACAACTCTGATGTGGCCCTCAATGAAATTTAGTTTGACACCCCTGCTCTATCCTAACCAATTTTTTCAAATTTTTTGTTTCCTGAAAAATGTTTGGTTGTGATAGACTCACTCAGACTAAACTCAAAAATAATTTCAGAATAACTGTCATGTAGGTGAGAAATATGAAACTCACTTTTAATTGCTATAATGGTTTTAATTTCATAATGTTTCTGACATGTTGCTTAAGTTCAACAGAATTAAGTATTTTTTAGTTGCAGGTTATTTACAGATTTTTATTTCAATTCATTTGACTGATGCAACTTCTTGTAGCATCCAACAATAGTTACCTAATATTGATGGATTCCAGTAGCCCTGATATCTTTTTTCCATTGTGGCGATGTCTTGGTGAAACCTTTCATCATATTCATCACTGGTTTCACCTAGATTTTCAGTAAGGAAGTCCAAATGTGAATGCAGAATATGAATCTTCTGTGACATGTTGCCCTCATGTTCTTGTATGTCATATTACCGTATTACTTGCAAAAGCATAGAATAATAAAACTCCAGCATATATTTTCCTTTTAGGCTTGACAGGCCGTCTCCCTCTTCAACAAAAGGTGATTTCCTGCAACAAACAGTAACACCCATTAATATTTCCCCAGCACACAATCAACCACCCCTCTCCCCCAGGAGGACCCTTGGTGTGAGAAATGATTATTAATTAATCAACACCAGAGACAGCTGAACAAGAAATAATTAAAAATTTATTAAAAAGAATACAGAACAGAAAAAATAAGCCATTTGCAAATATGGCCCCTTCTATAGGAAATGATTGGAATAGTCAGAACGGGTGATAGCCATATTGCAGCTACAGCTTAAATATAGTAATAATACAGTACATGCCCCCAAGTCTGACCCTTCAACAGTATTGGCTAGATCAATGTGCGTAGATTATATGCAAATTGTACGTCAGCAGTTTCCATAGTTTATGGTGCTGTTATTAGGTTCACAATCTTTGCCAACCCCTCCTTGGAAAACACCTAACAATGCTTGGCATACAATCTGCTTATTTTACTCTTATATAACTTCATGATAACAATTCAAAGTAATATGTTTTGCTCAACTAATAGGTTTTCTTTCCTGTTTCACAAACATCTCAAAAAGTCCCTAGACTTTTATAGACTTGTTTATGGGCCACTGTAACCTTGTCTCCAAAATCAATACATTGAATGAAAAGCCAACTGGATCAGGTCACTTAAAGTTGATGGTTTTAAAATCTATTCCCAAAAACATGGCATCACTTTGGTTCAATATTTTACAAACTTTTACAAGCCTTTACAGGAATAAATCTTATTCCTCACAATCCCCCCAGTCTATTTTACCCTACATTATTCCTGTAACACAACACACACTTTACAACAATTACCCCTTTCTTCTTAGGTTTGATAACAAATAGTACAATTACATATAGGCAAACAGTAAATGTAAACACAAAATACAAGCCTCACAACTACAACAATGAGTATACATAGATACATACATACATACATCTTGAATCAAGTGATTTAATCAAAAGGTTAACAGGTGCCATAATCCCTGCAAAGCTGTCCCTTTCTAGGCCTATATTCCTTCAAATGTGTTCCATGTTCATGTGCACGTATCTACTGTGTACACCTCATCATTGGGATGATGATAATGATAAAATCTAGCATCATCATTGCATAGTTTAGTTTTGTATTGGCATGAATATGCTTAGAATATGTTACATTCATAGATGGAGTTAAACATCCTATAATGCATAGACCTCCTATTGTATATGCATAAATAAATATATAAGCATGAAGCCCACAGAACATTAATCACCCTCATGGTAAATATAATAATTGTCCCATAGCTTCTATGTCTTCTATTTCATCACAAGCAAACACATAATCCTTGGGGAGATGGGGCGGTATATAAATATGATAAATAAATAAATAATCAGTGAGTACATAGTTGTATATTATCTTATTTCTTTTCAGGGTTCTCACAATCATACACTAGCAATACTTTCTTTACTTCAATATCAAATTACTTCTAATTAATTTCTTCATTTACTTCCAAATAAAATTCTATAGTGATTTTTGCTTTACTAAATAGAAACTTGCCAGGGACTAGTACTCCAACAAACTAGGTGGACATAATATCCAATACTGTAGTCTCCCCTTTCACACAAAAGGATGAATTTTTTTTCAAATTTTAAAAACAAACTATTAAACATTTACACATTAAAATACACAAAATCTATTCACATACCTAATTCTAATAATTACAGTACAATTTCGGCAGTACCTATGTCACTGGT